>JAGJRO010000049.1:0-245095 GCA_022832285.1 Lepidurus apus apus
GTGTTTGAAGGAAATTTAATTGGGAAGGAAGGAAACACAGCGGGCGTCCTCACAACAAGCCTGGAATTAGAACGTCAGTACTTGTTAACCTAATTAGAAGTAAACTTCGCATTTTTAATTTTTAAGTTTAGTTTTACATATGTTTTTTCTTTACAGAAGAGAAGGTTTTCTGAAGTGGATAGGAACGCATTCAAGAAGATTACTGGCCTATTCTTAAAACACGCTCCAAAGAGAGCAAACGCAGTAAATCGTGTAATTAGTGAGGACACCGATGCTGACGAAGATTTATAAAAAAGATTTTTTTAAAAAACTATTTAGAACTTTTTTATATTCATTCTTCAATGCGTGTTTTCTTTACTTTGTATGTGTGTCACTTGTTTACGTTGCGTTGGTTGTATGTTTTTTGTATGGTCGTATGTTATGGTTGTGTGTAATGTTTATATGTTCAGGTTGTGTTATGTTATGGTTGCATGTATGTTGGTTGAAAATTCCTGTTTGATATAATACACAATTAAACATGATTGTACTGGATTTATTTAAAAGATAGAGGACCGTTGCTTTTAACGTCCTAGTAAGACATGGCTTTCACGTCGTACATGTATGTTTCTGAACCGTCGAAGGGAGACGTGGTCACTACGTTGCAAATACACGTCGTCAGACGTTACCAGGCCGTCACATTTCAACGTCGCCAGCGATTGATCATTGGCTGTCGCTCTAACGTCGCCGCAGCGTCGCGCGGAAACGTCACTGCGTCACTCGGCGACGTTAATTCCACATATATGCGCTACTTGGGGTCACCTCCACCTGCCAGCGATCTCAATTTTGGAATCAAATTTCGACGTCAGGAAAAAGTGGATGTGACGTCGAACTGTTAGGTTATTCGACGTCGCACAATTGACGACAAAAATTAACGTCATCGACGTCACTTCACCCCTTTTTCGACCAATGTGGGCTACTTGGGTTAGACAAGACTACGCATGTGGACAAGAAAGGAAATAAGCCAGACTTTCCAACATCCCAGACAACACGTCAACTTTAACGGTTGCGTTGTGGTCTCATTTCTAGTCCACGCTTCTTTGTCCATTTATCTCTTTTTCCTTCTCTCATCTCTTCGTCCTTTTTTAACTGTTGGGAGTTGGGGGCTTTTATAGAATTTCTTGTTTACGCAATGAGTTGCAACGCAACTCAAAAGATTCGCTTGAAGATGTAGTTTTATTTCTGGATTTTCTGCAAAGCAAATATTAAATTACAAGAATTAGTACAGCTCAAACTGTGGAGGTCCAAAGATACGGCTGGAGAGTGGAGGGGTAGCGGTAGGGCTTCTGGGTAGCGGCTCGGTCCTTAGGGATCGACGGATGGCTTCTTGGTGGAAGGTCTCGGGACAACGAATACAGCGCAAAGACTATATGTGACACTGGACTTTACTTGTAGCACGCGAACGGTGGTAGGGTAACTATCGTGCAAACTTGCCGTGGTGGAGTGGGGCGAGCTGCAGGTCAGCGTGTCGTACTTATAGGCCTGTTCAGCCTTTCGAAGATGCTAAATCGGTCTCTGTCCTCGTATGGGTCTCCGCGNCCATCCGTCAATCCCTAAGGACCGAGCCGCTACCCAGAAGCCCGCTACAACACGCGTATGCAAACGGTGGTAAGGTAACCGTGGTGTCTTGACCGGGAGTGGAGTGGGGCTGGAGAGTGGGCGAGCTGCAGGTCAGCGTGTCGTACTTATAGGCCTGTTCAGCCTTTCGAAGATGCTAAATCGGTCTCTGTCCTCGTATGGGTCTTCGTTCAGGTAGGCTCCCGGACCGTAGGCTGACAGCTGAAGTCATTAGGCTAACCCTTTGAGTTAAGTTTGGGTTCTTGGGTATAGCGGAAGGCTGTGCAGGACTAGGCAAGGAGGCCCACGAGATATTATAATCTCGGCACGAGGGTGTCCTTGTCTTGTCCTATTAAGTTAGTTACATCTTAGTATTCAATTAACACTGCATAGATACATGTGATTAGTATTAGTTCAATTAACTCTTCCTATAATATTGTCATTAAGTTTTAAATTATCCGTGTTCTAATTCTGCTCCTTANATAGATACATGTGATTAGTATTAGTTCAATTAACTCTTCCTATAATATTGTCATTAAGTTTTAAATTATCCGTGTTCTAATTCTGCTCCTTACATCCCTCCATCCTTCGGAGAAGTTGCCGTCCCGGTAACAGGTCTCGCCTTATAAACGAAGGCTAAGGTTCGGGCAATCAGGTTCCACGTCGGCTCTGGTTTTCTAAATCGGTGGAGGAGATGCGCCGGTAGGAGCCATTAGAGCGTAGATGGGTAGGTTTGGTGGGGCAGTAACCGGTGCTGGGTTATGAGCAGGTTGCGGTGGCAGCATTTCAACATCACCTTCGTCTTGTCGTCGTTGACGACGGGTATTCGGCTTTGGTGTCAGAACTTTGAAGATAGATGATAGGCAGGTTGTGAACTTTACTAGGAGTGCGAGGACGACGAGGCCAGCTACGACTGCTGTGCCTATGAGCAGTCCATTTTTCAGGTAGCTGGTCTATTGGAACATTCCTTCGAAATTGTTCTTAGATTTTAGGTCGAATACTAGATCGCTTATAGTGTGGGTGGCTGATCCGTCAACGGTCTGCATTACGTCCATAAGGATGTTGATGTTCTCCTGTTGTTCCTTGTGGTAAGCCGGGTTGATGTTTGCTAAGAGGTTGAAAAGTGTAGCATCTAGTGATAAATTGAAACTGCGAATAAGTTGATAAGATGCTGGTAACTTAGTTGCATTGGTTGGGGACCAATCGGTTCCGTTGTATCGGTACGCTGCGCCATTGAAGTTTACTAAGCCGTTTTGCCAAAAACAGGCTTTGAAGGGATAAAGTGTGAATCCATCTTTTCCAATTGTGTAGTTTCCGGTTCGTGGTTGTGGTCCGCAAGGGGTAATTTATGTTGTAAAATTGCGTATTTCCTTAGTGCATTTTTGCAGTAGCGCTGTCCCTCCGAACGGCAGGATCCTCTCGCAATCATTAAAGCCGAGTAGCTGTGCTACGAGGATTCCACTAAACTGCGCGATCAAGGGCACCAGGGCTGCTCTATTCTGTGCGGAAATGCAATTATTAATTTATATTTCTTTTGCTAATTGATTTTCCCGGAAAACTGTTGCATCTTGCAAGTATTGGAGATGGGCTGTGAGTCCTTCGACGGCTGATATATTTGGCTTTGTTTGCGGTTTTGGGCTGGAAATTATGCTGATGGGGTAAAGCTGAATAAAATGCTTAGGCATTCCGACCACTGGTAATACGCTGGATTTTCCACAGCTTATGACTGGAGTTTTTTCTACGAAAAATTCAAGCTGGTTGTTATTATCTTGTACTCTACCGTATTTGCCTATAGCTGTTCCGTAGTAGAGGGCTGTGCCAACGGTAATCGTGACGTTGGTACAGGTGTTTGTTTTCGTCTTGATGTCCGTAGGCTTCCATACTACTGTGATGTGGTTGGATGTCACCGATCCGGCATCGTATGAGGCGTTCGTGGTACCAAAAGGAGTGTCGACTGAGCAGGTTGGGCATTGCTTGTGAAGTGTGATTTCTTCCATGAAGCAACTTGCGGTAGTGTAAGTTTGCGTAGTCATCCAGACAGCTTCTCCTTTTGGTTGGTCATCGAAAACCCATTTGTTGCCTTCTCGGTACATCTTGTTTCCATGGCAGGTGAGCGTTTGTACCAGATGATAACATTCGTCTGCGGAGGTATCCATGGGCTGCTTGTCCATGATAGTATCGTGACCTCCGAAGAAGAATGAGTCGATCTTTAATTGTCGTTGCCATTGACCGCAGGCGTATCCTTTAAATGTTGTTGACGCTTCTATATCCTTAGTTAGGATGTAATTCATCGTTGAAGGTGGCAGGGCGCGTTCTCTAGGTTTACATTGCGGCATGTTGTTGAAGTCAATGAAATTCAAAGTTGTTGGGTTGTTGCATCCGCAGATAGTGACGTCGATGGCTAAGGCTGAGGAGTAAAATTGAGTCAAGAAGTAGAAGATGAAGTCGTAGGAGTGGGCGTAGAAAGTGTGAGGGATCGACATTGTCTATGACGGTACAATAATTTGTCAGAAATATAACCTTTACAATTTTCTTCGTGAAGGACCATGCTTTGTTATGTCTGTCGTGCTCAGACGTTTTCGGAAAACTTATGTATCCTTCGCCGGGGGGCGAAGAGTTGAACGATCTCTTAACGTTACTGATCTTGGAACATTGTCCTTAAGGGGGCTTACGATTCGCGCAATTGGCGGTGGAGCAAGAGGTAGTGGAGGACCATAGAGTACATAGAAAGAGCATTGCTGTTTAAAGGGTTGTCACCAAAAAAAGAAGGGAAAAGGAGGGGCTGAAAAGTGGAACCTATTAAGGAAGTGGAACCGGTGTGCTGATTGGCTCTTTAGTTCACGTGGGATCATGGTAAGGCAGTGCTCATTATCAAGTTTCCCGCTTTGAGGAAGGCGTCGGTCAAGCTGTTTCGCCCACCCCTTGCCTCTCTGGGGATTAGCCTGCAGCTTCAAAAAGTGGTGACAAAAGGTCCATAAGGAAGGTGCTCAATGCTCTCTCTATTAGGTGGAGGACGGATAGGCGATGCTGCAGGTGGTAATGGGGAGTTTGGGTTTAGGAAACTCATGGGTGGCATGATTACTCGTGGCGGGGTCATTGGTAAAGGGTTGGGTCGATTTGCCAATGGAGATGGTCTCCTAGGGATTATTGTTAGGCGGTTCATAGGTGGCGTTTCATCTAAATCTTGGGTAGGAGTATCAGGAAATTGAGGTGGGAGTTCCGATGACCAAGGACTTGTATTGTTGCAGGGCTTCAGCCTGTTTACGTGGAAAAGCTCGGTCTTTAGATTTTTAATGTTCCTAATCCTTACATTTACTGGGGAAGTAAATTCAATGATCCTGAAGGGTCCTAACCATTTTAGATCTAGTTTCCTAGCTAATCCGGGTTTTGTCATTGGATTTGTCAGAAAAACCTTTTGACCAACAGTGTAAGCCACTTGTTTCGTGTTTTGATCAGGGTTGGCAGCGGTAATTTTATTTTTTTACCGCTATCCGGTAACGGTAAAAGAGATTTTCGATTACCGTACCGCGGTAGGTATTTACCGCGATACTTTTCGTTTGTTGCGGTAGCGGTAATCGGTAGCGGTAAAAAAAATAATAATAAATGCAAATTTTATTACTGTCTTTGAATAAAGGAAAAGCCGGAGAATTTCTGCTTGCGCTTTTTTGGGTTCGATGCTTGAATTTGGGCTTCAGAGCATGGAATGTTTGGCTTTCAAACCGTTTGGAGTCGCATAACCAGCCAAAGCACGCTTCCCGTTAGGTCACGTGACTCAAACGATTGGTTCACGGAGCGTAAAGTGACGTCATGTCCAGCAAAGCGTTGCGATGCCGGGGCTCCACCGTGGCCTTAAAGAGGGAGTAAGGTCCGAAAAAAATATGTTATAAAGGAGACCAAATGAAGTGTTCTGGCTGAAGAACCCCTGTCAATTATGCATATTAACCGAGTAATTAATTATTTAGCGGTTTTAGCTCCGCCCCTTTCCTCCAAAATTCAAATTTTCCTATCCTTATAACATAGGGGGACAGTTGGCCGGAGAGCTAGCGCCTTTACCTATTAGCGCATTCATAATCGATCCCGGTTCTCATAGGGGAGCGTCCTTTAATGGCGCCATCACGGGGGTGGGTGGGTGGGTGGGTGGGTAAAAAAATCCCGATTTTTTAATGGCGCCATTAAAGGACGCTCCCTAGGGACTGCTCCATTATCTTTCTTTTGAATGCTTAAACAAGTATGTAGGTTCTTTGGTTAATTTACAAGCTCAATCACAAAAAACGACGTTTTCTTCGCGCCATCACGCGATCGCCGTCCTGCCCACGAACCCCTTCCGAATAGAGCTTTTGCCAAATTACGCCTCTCACGGCAATAGTTGGCGAAATCCGCCATTTTGAATACATTTAAGTTAAGGTAAACAAACAACAACAAACTGTTCTCCGTATGTTCAACCTACACTAACTTAACCTAACCTAACCTAGCCTAACCTAACCTAACTTAGCCTAATTAACCTAACCTAACTTAACTTAACCTAACTTAATTCAACTGCTGGAAACGTCCAAAAGCACACCAGAGCCGTGTGCCAAGCCTTTCAAACTACCACACAAGATAGGTGTGCTAGACTTTGGAGAACGTGTTGGGTTCGGCCGTATGAGCGCGATAGAGGGCCAAGTCACGTGATATTTTTAGCAACCAGGAAAGGGGCGAGCTAAAGCGCGGCAAGGGAAAATCGAACGTTTTTCGACAGAATACTTATAACCACTGCACCTCAATTGAATTACAAACTAAAAACATGGAAAATGTGATAAAGAAAGTGGACCGGGAATATTTTGAACAAAAGGCGCAAGATTGTATTGCCTTGTTTCAAGAAGAGCAGCAACGGAAGTCTGAAATGTTTGATCGAATCCGTAACGATATCCAGCAGAGCGTATGTAACACCTCAAGGCAGTACTCGTAATCTTAATCTAAAAGTTTGTATAATCCATAAAGGTGAATAATTTTATCGCCAAGCTTGAGCAAGCTGAATCAAATCGGATGCAGAAGGAATCAGCTGAATTTCAGCAGCATCTTTATCAGTTAACCACAACTTTGGAAGATGCCCTGAATATTGAAGCTTCACTCAAAGCCCTTCGTACTAGTCTGGTAGCATTGGGTCAACAATTGCCGTCGCCGTCCCCGTGAAGATCCGTCAACAATCAATGTTTCTTCTCATACTTAACCCTTGCTATGCCTTGTACCACAAGCTTTCCTTGTTATGATACAATTTAAAATTGTATTTTGGCTGTAAATTGTAGCAAAATAAAAGTCGTCAATGGTCAACTGATCCCGTTCTTTTTTTAAAACTTATTTTGCAATTACTGGTGGTATCCGTCCAAGGTGTGCCATTAATCTATAAAGGCGCGGAGAGCTAAGAATGAAATTTTTGCCTCAAATTACCGACATCGTCTGCTCGTGTAGCTGTGTAAGCCGTGTATTATTAATACAGTCAGTCTACTGGCAAGGCAGATAACTTAGCAGAAAAACAACCGACCACAGGGTTACAAGTTCCATGTTAAAATGATGCAGGGCGGCAGTGATGCTGAATTTATACCGTAACTCCAAATCTTTTCTTTGTTCCTTGGGTTATACTATACGTGTAATAAAATTTGGCAAATTACCTAACGGGCTTTTTTGTTTTCTTTTCTTGGATCGGTTCCATACATATAGCGGAGCAAGGCCCAAAAAAATATCCTTTGCCAACAGAAAGTACAAAGATCCTGTGCGCAACTTTGCTTTCACAATCTCAGGTCGTCGATAATAAGCGTCACGAAATACTTAATCTTTCTTTTAAAATGCAAAGAGCAGAGATTCTTAGACACGTTTGAACTAAGAAAAAGAAAGTTTCCAAAACTGCTTGCTTGAACAAAACAAGATAAAAATTATAAAGGTCGTGACGAGTTGCAAAAAGTTGGAAACTGAAAAAAGGTTAACAAGCCACACATGGCTTGAATATTTTTTTTTTTTTAGATCGTGGTAGTGATAAAAAAGTTTCCAATCGTCTACCAGAAAGGACCGGAAGATTTTCCGCCTGGCGGAGCTTTTACTTGAATGGAGTTTTTGCGATTCTTCTCATCTTCCTCCTGGACTGCCGCGTCTAGGAAAAATAAAACCAAACTATTAAAACGCGACGCTCAACTGTAACTGAAACTGAAGATTAACCATAACACTTAGAAAAAGAAGCAAAAGTTCTACAAAACAGAAAAAACGCAAGTTTACCTTGGCACTACGCCCCATTCTACCACAAACCAGAAGACTGGCCACCAGGCGGTGCCTTCACTTTAATAGTACTACGTTTCTCATCAGAATGATCCGCAGGATCTTCAATGTTCGCACGATTGTAAAAAAGGAAGAAAAAAATAGCGCGCGAAAATTACAGCGAGTTTAGGTAGTTAGTACGAAAGAACAGAGGTTAACATATGAGCCAACGGTTGAAAAATGATAAGATAGGAAGGTGAAAGCTTACTCGGATATTCAGCGCTGATCGAAAAGGTGGTATCTTGCATATTGCGACCGCCAGAGCGAGTAGGACCACGGCTTAAGTGCTCGACAGGTGCCTGATTGGCTGAGTGCGCCGCCTCCTGGGCAGGAGACATCGGGCGGGGAGAAAGGGAAGGCGAAGCGCTTTCCGCGGTTCCTCGGGTGGGTGTGGCCAAGCCATTGATAGAAGCAGCCACTGGGGTAGCTGGTACCGGGGTTGGCACCACACTGGCCATACGTACCGAACCACCAGGTAGGGCCTGAATAAAGGTATGGTTTTTTATGGAAAATAATAATAATAATAACAATAATTTTAAAAAATCAGGAGCCAAGCATTTTAATTACTTTATTGGAACTTTAAAAATTTCGAAATTTTTCGCTTTTTTGACGAATTTTTTAAAATTTCGATCTTTTCAACATTTTTCGTTAAAGTTAAGAACATTTTTCATTAAAGAAAGTTAGAAATTTAGAAAGAAAGACGAAAAATGTTGAAAAAATCGATATATATATATTATTCTAAGAAATTATTCTAAGAATTATTCTAAGAAAAAACACGTTAAAAAATGAGGATATACTGTATCAGGTACATAATGCGAATACTATTTAAAGAGGAATAATTCAAGATAGTTTGCTGAAAGAAACTTACTTGCTGGCGCTTATTCATCAGATCGTAGACATGCGGCGGGAAAGCCGGCATATCCAAGCGCTTGCCCCATCCTCCAACAACTTTAAGGTCTCCCTCATCCATGACAATGCGGCCGCCCACTATCACAAATTCTGGAACGCCATGGCAAGTCACTCCTTCAAAGATATTGAAGTCGACGCGAGAATTGTGCTCGGCAGCGGTAAACGTGCGAGTCTTGGTCGGATCCCAAATCACAATATCGGCATCAGAACCCACAGCTAAACAACCCTGGAAAAGTCAAAAAGAAATAATTAGTCATTATTTTAGTATTTCAATATATATTTCAATATTTTAAATATTTCAATACTTTAATTATTTCAATATATATTTGAATATTTTAATTATTTCAAAATTTAAATATATACTTTAATGTTTTAATTATTGTAAGATTTTAATTATTTAAATAATGAAAGCAAATCAATAATGTAAGAGTCCCAGGTGGGAGTTTCTAGAACGAAAAAAGTGAAAATAGGAACAATAATTAGCATTAGTTTATGAATACCTTCTGGGGATACAAGCCGAAAATTTTGGCGGCGTTGGTGGAAGTAACAGCGACGAAACGTGCAGGGTCTATAACACCCTGCGCAACTCCCTTTTCCCACACAATCGCCATACGCTCTTCAACGCCATTGACTCCGTTGGGAATACGAGTGAAATCGCCTTGTCCCACAGATTTTTGGGCGCTGCTGAAGGTGCAGTGATCCGATCCCGTCGTCTGCAAATCGTCACTATAAACGTAAACAATAAAAAAAATTTACACATGTTTTAATTTTTTTTTAATTATAAAAAATAAGTTTTTTTTTTTTTAAATCAAACTTTTGAATATTACTTGGCCAACATCTCCATAAGAGCACCAGGTGTTTCAGCATCAGGACGTAGAGGAGGGGACATGACATGGGCAGCTGCGTGCTTCCAGCAGGAATTCCAGTAATGAGTTCCATCGGTTGCCAACGAGGCTGCAATAGGCTCTCCAAATACCACAGCGCCAGCCTTACGACGCTCAGCTACGTGCTGACCAGCGCTTTTGGACATGACATGAACCACGTATAAGGGACAGGTCGCAGCATCTGCTAAAACGCAGGCTCGCAATACAGCTTCAGCTTCCACTTCCTCGGGTCTGGACAAGGCGTGGCCTTCGGGTCCTTTCACGCCAGCATCGAGCAGTTTCTTGGTCCGTACCGCAATAGCATCTCCATTTTCCGCGTGGACCTACAAATAGTCGCTTTGATAATCTCCACTCAAAAAATCTGTCCCTTCAAATTTTGAAAAATTTCGAAAAATTAATAAAAAAAGACGAAAATTTTGTAACTTCGAAATTTTGAAAAATTCGCCAAAAAGGCGAAAAAATACGAACAATTTAGGAAAATTTCGTTAAACGAAACCGAAAAATTTGTAAAAATTGTCAAAAGGACGAAAATTTGCAACAATTTCGAAAAATCGACAAAAAGTCGAAAACTTCCGAAATTCGCCAAAAAGACGAAAAATTTGGCAAATTCGAAAAATATGAAAAAATTTAGAAATTTGAGTTTCGCAGAACTCAAAAATACGATAAATTTCAAAATTTCGAAAAATTCGTTAAAAAGACAAAAAGTTAGGAAAACTTGCAAAAATTTGGCAAATCTGCCAAAATTTTGAATTTTTAATGTTTCGCACAACTCGTCAAAAAGACGAAAAATGTCAAAATTTTCGAAAAATTCGTCAAAAAGACGAAAAATGATGAAAATTTGGCAGCCGAAAATTTCAAAAACTTTTTTAAAAGACGATTTCGGGCGTTATAAGCAATACCATGGCAACAGCTCCCAGTTGACCACACTTATCCATTGCAGCCAACAATTCGTCGTTATTTAGCTGCCAAAGGCCCTTGTAGGCCATGAACATTTTGAAGGAGTTGATGCCATGATTCTGGACGACTTCTTCCATTTGCTGGGGCGTCGCATCATTCCACTGAGTCACCGCTACATGGAACCCGTAATCGCAACAAGCTTTTTCTTCCGCCCAGCTCTGCCACTGCGCTAAAGCGTCACTGAGCGACTGTCCAGCGCTCGGGATGGCAAAGTCCAAGATGGTTGTGGTACCACCCGCAATGGCCGCTTTGGTTCCACTGTAAAAGTCATCCGCCGATGTCGTGCCCATGAACGGTAACTCAAAATGTGTGTGGGGATCAATGCCGCCTGGAATCACGTATTTGCCGCGGGCATCAATAACTCGTGCGCCACCAGGGACAATCAAGTTGCTTCCCAATTGCCTAAAAAATCACATATGCACGTTAGCATGGTTGAATTTCAAGCTTTCCTGGGCGTTTTCTACTTAATAACTCCTTCCTCCACGTAAACATCTGCGTCCTGGATGCCATCGGCGTTCACCACCTTGCCGTGCTTTATAAGGAGACGGTTTTGAGCGCTCTAAAACATACAAAAAGTACAGTTAGCGGTTAGAAAAACTCGTAAACTCGTACAGGAACAAGAAGGGAAGGAACGGACGCACAAGGGGGATTCAATTAGCACATCCCTGTTGAAAGAAATGAGTTAAGGGTGATGAAGCACGTTTCCGAGCTGCCACAAAAGAAGTGGAATTTCTTGACGCTTGTTTGTTACCTGCAGATGAATGGGGACCTTACGAACGGGCGTCGCACTTTGGGCTCGAGCAGACATGACGAGTAGTTTTAAAGAAAAGGTGGAACTTTTGTTGTGAATATGGCCAAGGAGGCGTGGACTAGGAATTTTTTTTTTGGTGCTTGTCTTAAGTTATAGTCGCCAAGAAGCCAGGCAGTTTCAATCGAACGAAAAACCAGACTGAGAATAAGCTTTTGGTACAGCTACGGATATTGAGTACCACGCCTACTAGCCAGGCGCAGAAGCTTTACCGTTTTCTACCAGACAGATCAATATGGAGGGATGGATAATTCGCTCCTTGGGCGCCTCTCCAACGCTTGATTCGCAACAAAAAGCGACCCTAACCCCACTGCAATGCACCAAAAACTTTCTGCGGATTAAAAAACCCCAGCTCGAAGTGATTCACCCAAGTTGTAAATCGCCCGGGACTATTTTAACTTACGAAAACGACTGATATCGAGCAACAAAGAGTATCTCGTTTCAAGTCTGGTTAGCGTGATCGAAAAACTGTCTGGTTTCTGTCTTGTCCTGAATTTGCATGAAAAAATAAGCAAGGACAGTTCTATGCTGAGTAATAAGGTCAGAAGTTCATTTAGGCAAAGTTACTTGATGAAACTACGAATTCAAGTTGAGATTACGGGGCTAAACAATGACAGCTGCACACTGGGAAACACTCGCTCACAAACAAACACCAAAACAGCGCCGGAGGAAGGAAGACGGCAACGGTAAACGGCCCGAACGAAAGGGAACGCCTGTGCTGGATTTAAACAAGGAAGAGGGGACCGCGCCCACACGGTGTGCCCAAACCTGGCCCAATCCCGGGCAAATAAGTCGCCCACGCCACCTGGCAGCAAATTCGCCAATATTCATCGATCATCGCAATAAAACTAATGTATCCTTTCTTTTAACTCTCTACTTGTATCGTCAAAAACGGTTGAATAAAAATCATGTTTGTAACGGAAAAAGCGTTTCCTGGGTCCGAGTTTAATGTTTCGAGGAAAAAACCTCCCTAATTAGGTATGCAAGATGCGAGCCCGCGATGAGCTCAGCTACCCTACTCGGCCATACCTACGATATAATGACTTGCTGTTACACCTACGTATGTTAAGTTTAGGTTAGGTGCATCGTATATGTTTCGCAGCCTGCGGACTCGACCAAACACGAAACCAGCGGCCAGCTCAGTATAGGTTTTTCATAGTGCCAATGACCGGTCTATGAAGTGCTTAAAGAGCCTTGAAGTGCCGAAGGGACTCAGGAAATCGGAAACTACCCACATGAAGCTCACGCATCAAACCGTGCGAACCAACGCGTAATAAAACATATTCACCCATGGCGTGCCTTTTTTTCAGCTAATGACTCACCTGGTCATTAGATTCCAATGGGATCGCTTCCAAAGTGGGAGGAGCTTCCATGGCCGCCATGGAAGGTTCTTTGACAACAGCCTCAGGCACTTCTCGCGAGGGACTTTGGGCCTAAAACGAACAATTGTCGTGATTTATTGACTTCCGGTTGTAAAGATAGCAATTTTTTTTATTTTCCTTGTTTTTTAGTTCTTTTTAACGGGTTGTTTAAAATAAGCAAATTTTTTACTCTGGAAGTCATTTGGGAAGCTGTGCGACTGGGGCCTTCTGAGGGCATGTTGGGCGTTTTCATGGAATAAGCATCTGGCACATAGCCGAAGAAGGAGGTTCCCAAAACACGAGACTGGGGTTTGTTTTCCCCCAAACCGGGAATGCACATTTCGCTATTGTCATCGCTAGAAGTATCAGCCATAGCACGCCCTCGTCGAGGAGTACTTTGCCCAGACATAACTAGCACAACAAGAAAACGCAAACGGAAAGGGCGTAAGAAACTGCGAAAGGGGTAAAGCCAGGAAGAAAATCAATACGGGCGAGACAAGGGGGCGCGATGAGGCCCCGCCTGACCCCAAAGTTGGGACAATAAATTATCGCTTTACACATGAACATATAACGCTTATCTTACCCAAACGTCGGAACTATCGAGAATATTTTTGGAAAATAATTTGCACTTTTTTACTAGTTTGAACAAGCTACAACTGGTCTCTGGAAGACTGATTTGGAAGGAAAGCACCGCGTGTTGGGGTGCGTGTTTTTGTTGTGGTGGCTTTGGATTCGGACACACGTCTGCCCTGGGTTTAGCTCAGGCAACTCACCGTGCTCCTTGGCTCGGTCTTTTGCACAAAAAAGTCGGGACGCCGGTTACGTCACTGGGGGAAATTTTTTCCTCCCCTTGCAAGGAAAGCGAGGAGGTGGGGGACTTATTTTTGTGGATATATACGGTCCCAACAAGTACTCGGACAGCCGCAAGAGAAAAAGTTATCAAGAAAATGCCTTACTTTTCTTAAGAAGAACACTGGTCTGTTTGCGCCCCCGATTAGCTGTTTATCACGTTGTTTTCTTGTTTGCAGGCCAAGCGTGGAAACACAGTTACACGGCAAGGAAATCGGGATTTCATGTAGAAGCAAGACTAACACGTATAGAGCAAAAAAAAAACAACAGAAGACTCATTTTGGAATTCTCACATGGTTTTCCAAGCTCAAGTTTTTCTGTCAGTCACGCAGTAAAGAAAAGCACCCTGAATCTTCAACGGTAAATACACAGATACAGATTCTACAGAGGCGGTATACTTTGAAACTTAACTTACAGCCCATGAAATAGACGACGCGGTGTATATTTAAAGGGTAGGATGTATTTTATTTTTAACAGTCACCCATATAAGAAAATCCATTAAGTCCACCAAGAGAAAAAAAAGTCCAATTACGAGCCCCTGAAAATAAAGAAGACATGATTAATAAACTATTAAAAAGAACGAACAGCTTATGTTTATCTACTTACACAATAATGTTGTTGATCGGAATGTGAATGAGCTTGACGAAAAATCCAATAAAGCCCATAATAGCGAATCCGATAGCTGTGGCGATGGCAATCTTTTGGAATTCTAAAGTTATGTAAAAGCATTGATAAGTGATAGATCAGAAGACATTTATAATCTTATAATCTAAACAGGAGAATGATACAATTGACATAAGAAAAATTAGTAATTACCTTTTCTGTCAGGTTTGGTGCATCTTTTAATTAACCGGATAGAATCCTTGGCGAACTGACGACCGGGCTCCACAAAGTTGGTAAGCTCATCCATGATTTCTTAATCTACAGTAATAAGAATTATAATCATATATAACTTTATTATTTTTACAAACCCACCAGATTGACGACGTTCACAACTGGAAGAGACACGAAAAGCTCGAATTTGTGATACGTCAACACTTCCCAGCGTTGCCGTCACATTAATCTGTTTAATAATATAGCTCTAATAATGTAACTAAATCGTTAAAAAAATTGAGGCAGTGTAAAGCACTAGAAGGTCTATATATTTTATAATCCAATGGTGCAGATATTTCTCAAATTACATGAACACATTGAAGCCTAACTTATATTTACATCATAATCATTTTTCATATTGGCAACGCTGAAACACGTAACCATTATCCCGTTATTGGACAACTGACGCCACCTTTTGTCGAATTTTGAAAATGGCGCCAAGTACAATAACTGAACTAGCTTAATCTACTTTTTCTGGGCCAATAATGCCTTCATTTCATTAATCTGGTCCACCATGCCACGGTCTGATGCGCACTTGGACTGAACGTATAACAAGGCTTCATCATCACGATGGTCTAATGCCAACTTCGCGGCTTGCTCAAAAAGCCTGCAAAAATAAAATTCATAAATACCTTTTTTTTCATAAATTAAAAAAAACACGCAATATTATTTTCGCAAATGCTCACCCAGCTTTGACGTAATATTTGACCTTCAGCTCTTCATTAACGCGTACCAAGTACTTGACAGCTTCGCTACGGTTGTTATGCTCCAAGCATGCATCCACAAAAGGCTATTTTATGAAGAATAAAAAAATAATCACGAGTAATGATCCACATCCCATGTTTACCTCATAACCAATAGGGGATTTCTTGGACTTGGCTAGCTTGTCCAATTCCACCCAATCTCCCAACTCACTGAGAGTAAGAACCTTGATCCACCACCACCTACAAAACCTCAAATCCAATTGTTTATTAAATAAAATTCCTTGGTTTACCTCCTTTCCGGGACTTTGAACTTCCTAGCCACTTCCTCGGCTTCTTTTCGCTCGCCTTTCACCAGCAACAACCTCAACGTGTCCTGCAAGGACATGTCCTGCAGCGGAATTCCTAAACGAGGTTCCAGTTTTGCTTGCAGGCTCAGCAGCTTCTGCTGATCCTCGCAAACTCCCACTGCCCATTCATTTTTCGCCCTTCGGAACATATCCTGCGCTGCCACCAAAGACGCAGCCCTATTTTCCATTCGCTATGGATAAAAGTTTGTCAAATTCCTGAATCAGGCCAATAAGTGCGTGTTTTACTGGATTTCCATACGCTTCCCGCACTGCCAAAGTACCTTGCGCTGCAAAATCGTCTTCTTGTATGTAAATATCACGCAAGGCCGACAACTGGCCCATTTCTAGACACTGGCGAATGTACAAATCTAGTGCGACAGGAAACTGCCTTACCCACATCTAAAGATTTAAGAAAATACAGAAGTTTACAAATTGTACGGACAAAATTGTAGGGAGACAGAAGCAAAAGTACTTGAAATTGGCCCATAGGCATCCTATCTTTCCATGCTAGCAACACAGTATGCACCAGATCCATGTCTCCAGCTTCTAAAGCTTTTTGCAAAGCTGGCCTATCTTCGCCGAGTTGCAACAGCAATGGAACTTGTTGCGAGGCACGAGTTTCCCCTTCTAGCAATTCAATAGCCAATGATTTATGCCCCGCCTCGGCAGCAGCGGCTGCTACGACGGCCAAAGACACGCCCTCCCTGCCTTCCAACTTATGGAAAATGGACGAGGATAAGCCAGGTTCGACGTGTTTATCCCTAACCTGTCACAAGAACACAGAAAAATTAGTCGGGTTTTTACTAGAGCGACTTTTTTAAGTACGATACTTTGCTCATGGCCCAATGGACTAAAATCCGCGAAGCTCCTTCACGATCAGGTAGTTTGAGATGCGCACACAGGTGAATAGCTAAGTAGTAATGTTTTCGCAAGACCAAACGATCCAAAAGAACAGGACAGCTTAAAGTCTCTAACCTAAACAAGATTAAGTGTTTGTTAATAGTGTTTATATAGTAGTATAATAGTGTTTGTTTAATATATAGTGTTTGTTTTACTGCTTATAGGTTAAGGGCAATCCAATTTTATAGTGTCGAACAGCGTTGAGTAAACGGAGAGTTTGACACATGGAAACGAACGGAACAGGGTCGTAATTGGCTATAAAACTTTTGCCGAATTGCGCTGCCTATATTGAACAAAGTTAAAGCCAATTTCTAATATTAGAGTAAAATGAGCCCTACGATACATTACCCGCATTAGCATTTTTTGCTTATCCGGTTGGTAAACAGTTCCTGCAGCCGAAATACAATGTGCTACTGCAACTTCCAACTGTCCTTTGATCATCCTAACATATTCGTCTGCGCGGTGACTCTTGCGCTGAAGTAACATGTTTGAAATTCAGAAATTTAGACTTAAAATAACTAAAAAATAAGCTTGGAAATACTTGGAAGTCTTTGGAAGCTTCTAGTAGCATAGCCGCAGGAGCCATGGAACCAATATGGAAAATGTCTTGAGTAACTGTGGGGACTGGGCCTAGAAACTCGTGGGTATATTGGTCAACGAGTCGCACTCCGTCCGATTCGGGACACAAATGGACTGTGGATTCCAAGAGGTAATGGAAACTGTCCTTATCACGTCCCACTACGAGTAAAATAGCTTCGAAGCTAATAACGATGGCACTGGTCCCACACCTAATCCAAATCCGCTATTAGTTCAACAACTAAAAAACAATAAATTCATCAATTTAAATTGAAAGAATGTTGTTTTTTTCCAACAAAGACCAGCGTAGGCTTTCGCCTATTGCGTCAAAGAATTTTTTTTTTATCTTAACTTATTAAAGAATTTAATTTAAATAATTAAAATTCATTTACCAGGCCATTTGTAGGGGTGAACTGAGGCACTGGGTATCCATATCCGTATATTTCCGCCTCAAATCCGAACTTCCGAGCCATACACGTCCCGAATCCGTCATGATTGCCAAATGGCGGCCATCCATTGACACTGCCATGCTTACTATGGCTAAAAAGGGACCGCTGAACTCTGGAAGCTTAAATTTAAGAGTAAATATAATTCGATTTTACTCAGAAAAAGCGAAAAAACAATACTTGAGGAACGGCACGTTGTTCAGTGGGCTCGAGGAGGTAGAGATCTTTGTCTTTAGCATACAGGACCCGGCTTTCTCGATCTAAGGAATGTACTAGCCACGCAGAGGGACGAGTAGGTGGACCAGGAATATCAGCCAATCTTCGTATACGGGGATCTTTATAGTTATTGACTAGGAATACCCGAAATGCAGAGGTTAGAACAGCAATGCCCGTCCCCGAGGCGCTGTTGAATACTTGGGCTTCCAAAACTTTTGTATCTTTTGCTTCCTAACATTGGAAAACAAAATTCGAAAATCAACGAGTTTATTAGCGAATGAAGGCAGCACTATACTTGACCCATGCTGAAACTTCTCTGATATTTGCCCAAAATGTTGTAAACTATGATCATGCCATCATCTTGAATGCAAAGAAGATCTTCAGTGTTAGACCAGCCCATATTGACTATAGATCCGGCTTCCCACTATTGAAGCAATAAAACGGTAAGAAAATGTATGCCGGACAATGGGGTTTACTTTTATGGTCGACATAAGTTGTCCTGATGAGGAAAATATGAACAAAGAAGGCTTTCCGGCTGTTTGGACTTTGGTAAATTTCTTTTCATCGCGTACAACAGCAAGGGGACCTCCGTATTGCCCTGAGGCTACGATCAGGTCTTTAAATTCTATCAAATCGCTCCATCCCATAGAATAGAGTTCAAATTTCCTACAGTAAGCAAAAAAAAAAGTATTAAGGTCCCTCGTTAAAATCAAAATACAAAACGCAGATGATTTTACCAGTAATAATTGTTTCCCAAGGGACTCCAGTTAGCAGTAAAAAGCTCCATTCTAAGTCTTCTCTACCAAATCTCGAAGACGAAGTTAATGCCTTCTTACTAATCGAGCTTTTTAACCACTTAAAAATGGACCATAATTTTTGTATTGAAAATTAAACGTTGCAGGCTTTTTAGACTGACTACGTTTTAAAGCTTTACTAGACGAGTAATGAAGACAAGTAATGAAGAACAAAACACAGGTTTGTAAATAAATACAAAGACCAGAACAGTCAAAACAGGACTAACAAGATAATTAGCATTACAAACATACAAAAATATGTATAATACAAATTTAATTTATTTGTCTTATTTCCCAACACTTTTAAGTTAAAACATATCGACAATATTTCAACGAACAGAAATTGATAGCATTGATTTGATATTCTCGTTCTTTCAGCTCAAGGCGAATGGTGGATTTGCCAAACTTCACGTAAGCCATTTCAAAGCTATACAGTACAATCTCTCTTCCGTTCAGTTCCCCAAAAAAGCCTACACAATGCAAGGTCTTTCTTTCAAATCTATGAAAAAGCACCCAGCGGTAAGCACTACTTTCTTTTCCTTTTATTCTATTCTCATAACGTAAATAACGTTACGTAACGATGTCCAAATCTTGCATTTTGTTTCACGTTGTAGCTGATCCCTTTGTATGTCTGCGTTGGAGCTGGCTGTGTCGGAGCTTTGCTTTATACTCTGCGTTTAGCCACTCGTAATCCTGAAGTGACCTGGAATCGCAAAACCAACCCTGAGCCATGGCAAGAGTATGCCAACAAGCAGTACAAGGTGATTTGCGAAGACTCTTGAAATGAAACAGTCACACGATCTAATGCTCATCTTTCCTTTCTATTCTAGTTTTTCTCCCCCACACGAGACTATTCCAACATCCAAAGCCCAGCTCCCAAGTACGACGAATAAAGACGAGGATCCTTGGTACTTTGTAGCAAAATTGAGACGCTTTTTCTGACGTTCTCGCCAACAGTATATAAAACTTACAACAGAAAGAGTGTTACATCCCGTCAAAATCTTTTGCAAATATTGTATATCTCCTTTTTTTTATTTAGCAATCTCCCTTTTTTGGTTCCTTGTTCTGAATATTATTAACAGTGTTCATACGAGCAATCTCCCCTTCTAACCCACAGAAATACCTCCCAAACATAGGGGCTTTTTTTGGTGTATTGTGCAAAGATGATGGAAATAGAGATTCTTCGGGATTAGGGATAAAACTTTTTGGTTTAAAATTTCAAAAGAAAGGTTTTTTTAAAATCATTTAACCCACGCGATCACTTCTCGCCCACACAGATATGACTTTTTTTCACGTACAATAAAATGGGAGCATGTAACAAGTTTTCTGAGTGAAAGGCAAAAAAGGGTTGGAAGGAAAGTTAACCCTTTTTTCTAAGTACATCGGGTTCAAGTTAACGTGAGTTAAAACTGGACAAATATGTGCAGAAAAGAACGTTTCTGAGTATTTTGTGTGGATATGGATTGGAATTGAAAACACTAGAACAGTATGAGCAAAAAGGGTTGGAGTTGTGAATTTCAGGGGCGGTGGACGGGAGAAAATGAGCCAGTTTTTTAATCTTCAATGTAAACCCGAATAAAGGGAAGAAAGGCTCAAAAAACATCTAGATTTTTTTGGGAAACCTTCACTGGGGCTTAAATGAGGGTTGAAAGGTCCGAGAGGGTTAAGAATGTTCAATTTTCTCAATCTTTACGAAACGTAAAATCCGATTCTAAAGTTCTGGTGATAAAAAACAAAAAAAGCCACCTGCGGGGCAAAAGACATTCCAAATTCCACGCCTTTCCGATCTAAGCGATAGAATGATTTCGAATGTCTTCTCTTTCAACGTTCTTCATAATTTGCATGGAAATTATGTGTTGAAGAGTCCCGCGCAGGTGTTTCGACGCCGTCATGTGGCCAGTGACGTCGGCGGGGGAGGTGCTTGTTGTGAAATGGATCCTAAGCGTGACTGTCGGGGTTCCATTTCCAGCGATAGTTGATACAGATCGTCCTCGCTCAGAAGCAGCGAAGGATCGAGCAAGTAATTGGTCACTTTGGGCATGTGCTCGATCTTGTAGGGCGTTTGCTGGAAATGACGAATCTCTCGAATCACGTGCGCTACCTGAAACGTTACAAAATTGTGTGCCAATCCTTAAATAACATTCTTTCTTCAAGAAATGGCGTTTGTAGGAAAAAAGACGCGGAAAAACAGTTTACCATTCGCATTTTGGAGAAGTTGAGAAGTCCATCGTCCGTGAAATTGGGCGTGCCTTCCTCGATGAAAGAGAGATCAGTCAGGTACATGCCTAAGTAGGGAATACAAGGTGGATCGCAGCGATGTAACGCGTCGCGCAGATTGCGGAACCGCCCGTCCGACGAGACGATATTTTGCAGCTTTTCAATTGTTTGCCTAGTCTGGAAGTTTAACCCAATTTACAGTTAATCTCCGAGATTTTTTTTTTTAAAGTAAGGAATTTAAAGATACCGTTTTTGAAAGTTTTTCCCAGGTTTTCTTTAAGCGGAAAACGGCGTTACTGTTCAGTGACGAGCAAATTTGTAAAACACCGTTAAAATTGTGTAGACAACGACAAATATCCGCAACGGCAGTCCATTTATCGATAACAGCGATACGGGCAGTTAGATTTGTGCGGCGCATAATTTCTGACGACACCAACAGCGACACCTAGCGCAAGATAAAGCATAACTAGTAAGTAATACTTAAAAAAATAATACGGTAATATTCACCTCGTTAAAACGCTTGGTAATGAGGAGAACATTCGGAGCTCTTGTAGTTTTGTCCGGTTTCATCCACGCTTGATTCAGCAACTCCCTATTTTGAATAAAAAGTTAAATTTTCTCGCCAAAATTTTAATGGAATAAGTTTTTAAATAGAAAGGAATAAAGAAAATTTTAAAGCTTCTATCAACAGTAAAATGTTGCTTACTCGCTACGAATCGATACGAAGATCTTATGATCCAGGTAAGTCATTTGTTCGGCAATTTCCAAGGCGGAAAGCGTCTCAATACCATCTTTACTGGGATACTATAAACAACACAAAAATTTAACTGAAGCAAAATGTATTAAATAAGATTATTTAAATTGGTGTCTAGTTTAATAATTTTGAATAAATGTAAGGTCACAGTGTACTGCCAGTAGTTGATATTTTTGTCAAAAATGGCACCGGTGTCATTCCCCGATATCACGAGTATGCAGCCACATTAAACAAAGCTTTAAACAAAAATTTTAATTTTAAATGCATTTAAATTTTTGTTTTGGTATTAAATAAACTCTAATTTAATATTTTAGTTCCAATACGTACTAAAGGCGGTGCTAAAAGCACATCCAAGTCAACCCGCACGTGCGCGGGTTCTTCGCGGGTTAGAAGCCGCAATAACTGAGAAGCAGCTTTATGTTCTGCGGGTAGTAACTGCGGACTGGATAAGACATCCTCTAAGAATTCAACTGTCAAGGTTTTTAGTCTTGCGTCGTTATCGAAGTCCTAAAAACCCCATTTAAAGTTAAGAGTAATTCAATAAAATGAATAAATATTATAAGAAAACGTAGGTGTAATAGATCATAGAATCTTACTTGTTGATGTTTGGAAATCCAATGACGAAGCACGTTGAGAACGCGCATAGTTGCCGCTGTGGACATGACCGATTCTTTACGGTAATTTTGGAAACTTCCGCGATGTTCCGATAACGATGGGCCGGTACTTCCAGTCAAAGATCCTTTGGCTTTGCCTGAGCCGAGTCTTTGGATTATGGGATGGTCACGTGGGTTACTCGAGCCGGCTGTGGCAACAGCGAACGCCGCTGCCGCATGGGAGGTACTGGACCTCCGTTGGGATTGGCGGTTAGAGGTCACGACCACGCCCACACTCCGGGGTAACTGGGGTGAGTCGGGGGCGTGTCGAGAGGCGGCTGACGGGGCTGGGGGTGGGCCGTCTCCGTCTCGACGCCGGAAACGTCGCGCCCCGTACAAACTTTGCTAAACACGTCAAAAACTTAGTAAATTAAAACAAATAAATAGGATTTTTTATTTCTACCAAGGGTGAAGGTCCTTGGGACGCCCACGAACTCCTTACGGAGTAGGAATAGGAATGGCTGGTATCCCCATCATCGAAATCCAGATCTGAAGCCGAAGTCACACTATCAGACTGTCCGGTGATCTGTTGAAAAAATAAAATTGAAATAAATATAAGGGATTTTATTTAGGGTAGTAATAGCTTGTATACCAGAGATTGTCTTCTGAGGGCGTGTTGCTGAGGGGGAGGGACTGAAGGCTCCTCATCTGTTTTCTCGTTCTTCTCCTGACTGGTGTTATTCGACGTTTCTTTCTCCAGTTCGGTCATTTTGGTTTGATTTTCAGCTTCTTCGATGTTGTTATCTTCAGTGTTTGAAGAAGTAGGCGTGTCTTTCGCGGTGGATTCGTCCATATTAAATGCTACTAGGGTATTCGTACTGGTACTGAAGTTAGTGGGCGTGGAATCCACACTGTTCGCATCTAGGCACACAAAAAGTATTCATAATGATTTGAAAACTTATACGTAATTGCAAAAATATGAATATTAATATATCAATATCTATATTAAATATCAATATCAGTCATAGAGTAAAGATATATAAAGGGAACATATGCAACCCCTTCCTTACGGGCCTTTTGTTACCACTTTTCGAAGGTGCAGGCTAGTTCCCTGAGAGGACAGGATTGGTCAGACTGTTTAACCAACGCCTTGCTCATGGCGGGAAATACAAGAAAGAGGTTCAAACGTAAATCGATAGCAATATGGATATGTATATGTCGATTCCCTAGCTTATCTGAGTTGAACAAGCGGGAATTGACGTTTTCCCATATTATTAGTATTCACATTTAAACGGTTTATAATCGATGTGTCTGACAAGCGATACCGATCTGTGTCTTAATGGCCAACCAGCACGTGGCTCCACCAGCTCCATTTTTTATTCCTTTTCTAGATCTTTTCGAAGATCCTTTTCTATCTATTTCTTGGTAACTGACTTCAAAACAGGGATGTTCCCTCTGTATGTGTCTTTATGACATCAATACCTCAAATATCAATATCAATATATTAAATATCAATACCTTAAAATCAATATCAGTATATTAAATAAGAATACCAGTATATTAAATATCAGTATTAAAAATTAACCATAGGAGAAACGAAGAGTCTCTGGAGTACCTGTAAGAGTATCTGCACTGGAAGATGAGCCCATACTTTTCGGGATAGTCAAGTGGTTGCCGTCTTCCAGGTTTTGCGCCGCTGCTTCTTCAGCTTCTTCTGGGGCTTCAGCAGTTTCGGTGGAACTCAGGGACTGAGATTGAACTTGATTTTGACGGCTATTGCGACGAGAGCGAGACAAAGCGCTTAGGGAATCAGCTGGGCGGAGTCCACCGCCACCGCTACCCCACTGAGCTGAGCCTCTAGGGCTGCTAAACGGACTATTCGGGCCAACCGAAGTCGAAGGCGAAGGTGATGATGGGGTGAAAGACACAAAGAGTGATCTGGCTGGCGAAGTTTCGAGACGCTCTTCCTCCTCTAAATAACAATAATAATAAAAAGGGGAAAAAATTTAACTGGAAGCAAAAAGTACTAAATTTTCTCTTAACTTACCTTTCCTACGACTTCTTCTCCACCACTGTCCTCGAGCAGACGGACTCAAACCAAGCGGATTAGCGTACTCTCGACTATGACTTCTGTCCCTTTCGTGCGTTTCCGAACCGTAACCTGTTGCCGTACCAAACAGCGAATCTTGATTTTATTGCAACTGATTTGGTAATTTTGAACTTGACTAATACGGAAAATGTACGGTTTTACCTGAAACTGTGCTTCCGCTGGAAGTACGACGAGGCGATAAGCTCCTCCCCCTGTCACGCCCATCTCTTGGCTCCGCCTCCAGGTTAGAGGCCGTTAAGTATGTGCCGCATTCACTTCTATTACTAACACAAAGCTCAATCGACCTACGAATTAAATGAAGGAATCAAATGAAAAAAACTAATATTAAAATAAATCAATTGGAATTTACGCGACAGAATTCCGCGCACTAGGTGTAGTAGCCGCTTCCGTTTCCCCCGCGTAGAACACTTTCTTAAGAGCGTCTAAAACAGTGACCGAGTCCGTGAAAACGCGATAAGTGAGCAAAAACGTATTGAGAAAATCGATGGAGAGGAAACGTAAATCTGTCAACCTTTCCAGCAAACGCGTGGGCGTGGCGTACCGGATTTGGGGTACCTGCACACATCAAATGTCTCACTTTAAAGACCCATAACAAAAAGGAAAACAAATATCAAAGCTTTACCTTGCACGAGTTTAACGTTCGACTAAATCGAATGTCCACGTCATCCGTAAATAGCTTGGGATCATTTCTGATAGACTGAGGTTGTGTCACGGAGGACGTATCGGGTGCCAAATGCACGAAATCATTGAAATGCACGTTATCAATGCACTAAACCAGAAATTGTCATCAGCATTCATAATTTTTCATATTTTTTTTACGGAATACAAAAGGATGTTTTACTTGGGAGAGATCCGAGATCCAGGCAGTTTTATCCGCAACAGATGGCGCCACCAAATGAACCACCATAGCTCCACCCCCTCCGCCTGTATCTTTCTTGGAATCGACCAAAAGCTGGAAATCGAGGCCATGGTAATCTGTGCGAGGCGAAGTACTACCGCTGACGGAAGACTCGGAAATCCCCGAGCTTTGCGAAGACATGGAGCACACTGAGGAATCTAGAGTCAGATATACCACGCCCAGAATTTATCAACCAAGGACCCCCCAACAGTTTCACACACAGGTATGCCCCACCGCAGACACGCACAACATCCATCAAAAGATAAAACAAAAGACAAGCCCAGAAAGAATCTTCTTTTCTAACTTACCTCCGTCATCGTCATTCCCACTATTATTGTGCTCGCCAGGATCTTCCACTAATGTCACGTCAGCCAAACCGATTTTGCCTACATTGGGAACCAGATTGAGACGCCCACCTTGAGTTCTGCAATCCAAAACGAATGTGTCAAACAAAGAAAACTTTTTGTTTGCGTTAAAATGAGTGTAAACCGTGTGGCGATGATTAGATGACTGGAGAAGAGGAAACATTGCCGAACTTGTTCTTTCTCTGATGATTTGGATACGGACAATCTACCTCGTTGGGATCGACTTTTTTCGGGTACCACGTGCAGCAAACTTCCTAATAAGACCAAGATAAGAAAAATAAAATTAGGACCAGAATTTGTAAGAAAAAAAACGGAAAACGGTTGAAAACTTGCCTTGTCGAACAAAAACTTGGTTAACGTCCATTAGAATGTCACAGCCTTCGATAATCATTCGTTCGATGGCTAGATTTTTCCTAATGTTTTCGGTTTCACTAACCTAAAATAGAATTTTAGATGAGTCTGTTGCACGTCTGCCCATGCAAGTAAAGCCGCTCAGAAAATAAATATACAATGAAATAAAACATAAAACTGAGCCCGAAACTAAGCTTTAAAATCTGAGCCAATACGGCCACGGTGTACTGCAAGTAGTTGATATTTTTTCTCAAGAGATGGCACTCATGTCATACCGCAATATCATAAAACAGGTGCTCCGGTTTCAGAACCCGGAGATACAACAGACACTACTGTGTCATATTGTTGCTAAACGTTCTCCGGAGAAACAATGACAAACAGGTGTCCCTTGAGTTAAAAATTAGTAGTTGGATCGGAAATGCATTAGGTTAGGTTAGCTTAGGCTAGATTAGGTTAAGCTAGGCTAGATTAGCTTAGGTTAGGTTAGATTTGGTTAGGTTAACAATTCTCATGAACTTTCGCTGACGAGAATTGTTAAAACTTGCACTTTCTTTCACTCCATTAGCTGAAAAAATAAAAATTCTTTGTTCAAAAGTGACACATTGGTGTCATTTTCTTACAGCGCGATACATTTCATACGCTTGTCACTAAAACCGGAGAACGTGATGATATCATGAGCATGCAGCAACTTTAAACAAAAGTTTAAATGAAATTTAACGATGCAAACGGTATATTATTCCATTTTACCGTTAAATTTATTTTAAATTGTGGTGTACATTTTTGTTTGAAGTTGCTGCATTCTCATGATAAAGAGGGTGTGACATTAGTGCCATCTTTTGACAAAAGTTTATCAACTACTTGCAGTAGATCTACACGGTGTCCTTAAAGTATTTCCTGCAATATGAAAATTATACAAAATTCATTCCCAAATAAAACCATATTTCTGTTTCTGGAAATTAACAAAAACGCAAAAATATCCGAAATATTAGGACATAAGTTCCGTACTTCGTCATGCATTTGTCTCGACAAATCTTCCAGCTGATCCCGTGCATTTTCCAAGCTTTTCCGTTCGACGTGATCATGAGGCGTATGAGCCAACAGTTCGTGCAGTGTAATAATGTACCGCGGAATCTAACATCCGAAAATTAATAATATTTTTTAGTATATTTCTGACTGACGATTTCTGAGATTTCTTTCCATATTTTACTTGATGCATGGGATAGGTAAGAAAAGTTTCAAGCGATCTGCCTTGGCAAGGTGCTTTATTTTCCAAGCGATTTAGGAGCGTGGCAAATAGCGCATTTTGTTTGCACTCGGTAAGGACTTGGAGGCTGAAATGATGATTCCGCACGTACTCTTGGTAAATATGCAGCATGGGCAGAAGCATGTCGAACAAATCCCCTACTTTCGAAGATTTATCCAATCTCTGTCTAAAATCTTGGCTCAAAAGTGTTCTACAAAATACCTAAAACCAAGGTCGGCCACGAGTTCATGCGCGCCAACAAGCCTTTCAGGAAGATCTGGTGGAGGAAAAACACCGTTTCCGCGTTGAGGAAAATCGAGTTGAGGTCGTCGTGGCTGCAGGGGGGTTTTTTGGAGCTGGCCACCATTTTCATGGGACGGAGGAAACACGCCACCAGGATTTCGAGCTGGGCAACGTATTCTTCTTCTGTTTCCACCATCCGAAACACCAAACTGGGAAGGGTAAAGGAATTAGAAAAAAATAAGAAAAATTAAAGTAAAAAGCGGGATGAAAAAAAAAGGATGTGACGATGGTTAAAAGCACAAAAAGGTTGTAAAAATTAATTAATCCATAGCGAAGAGTGTTGTACCTGTTGCGCTTACGCATGCTCTCGGCGTGCGGGGAGCGAATGTACTCTTCCACGATCTGCTTCCAGCGATGGCGACACAACCAGCCGCGGAAAAAGCTCTGCACTTTGCGGATTTTCTTTAAATCTTCGGATTCCACGTCTTCAGTCGGCCCGTCGCCGGACTGGTTCACCACGCTGGGCGTTAAACGCCACTCTTTCTTTAGCATGCACAATTCCGCGCGTAACTTCTTGATTTCCGTTGTCAACTCCTCGCATTGCTGTGTGTACTGCCATTTGGCAGTCTTTTCGCTCTCGACTATTTGCAGTAAATGCAAGTGTTTCTGCTCTAGCTCTTCCTTTTGCAGCAATAACTTGTTGAAGCTGAACGAGAATTTCACAAAATACACATTTTAAATAACTTAGTTGTAGTTTTTAAACTGTTTAGTACATTAGAATAAACTTGCAAATACAAGATATACACTCTAGACTTTTTCTATTTATACAGATTTGGATCGATTTTTCTCTTTATATAGATTAAGCAAATGCTGAAAGTTGAAATACTAGTTAATTTTATTTTAAAATACTTAAATTTAAATATACAATTAATTACAGAAACTGTATACAAAATTACAGTTGAATATATAGAAACTATTAATTAAACACTAATTTTCAAATTGTTTTGTCGAGATGTCTAAAGTACGTCAAATAATGTCCGTTAACTAACAAATTTCCAAGGCGATGACGACCTTTGTACTATTTAAAACTTTACACTCTTGTGTACTAGTATTTATATTTATATATAGGTGTTTGTATTTATATAGTTATCGAACAGAAATTTGATTTAATTGGACAATTTATTTTATTTTTAATACTTAAATTAGAGATTTGATGAGATTTGAACGTTTATTTGATGTGATTTTGATCATATGGTATTTATCCAAGAGATGTCTCTGTACTTAAGTACCTCGCTTGACGAATGGCTTGAATCCAAGTTTGGCAGTCGCTTTCGTTCTCAGCTCGCAATTCATACGCTCGCTGGTGTTCACGACGGTACGTAATCGCAAAGCAATACTACGGGAAACCATAGAGCTATTAGAACGAGGCAAACTTTACTTCCTTTCCCCCTAAAGACAATCAAGCGCTTTACTTATTGAAATGTTTTAATTGTAAAAAACAGGAAAAAAAGCGAGTCCTATGGAAACCAAAAGCGAGCGTGAATAAAACAGCCCCGAGGAGCGAGCGAGAAACCTGGAATATACCGTTGCCATGGTTATTAGGGCGGTTACAAAGAGTTGCTGACATCATCACTACCCGCTTGCTTTTCATACCCTCCAATCCCCCCAACCCCCTACCCCCGACTGGGAAATGTCTTGCTAACCCCAGCAACCGAACAAAAATAAGAAAAAAGTGAAAAGAAATAACCGATACCAAAACCCATGCAGAACAAAATCTAATTTTCTTCCTTCTTAAAACAAAACGGGTCGATTTTCCCCTGTTTTTCCTTAAAAAAATTAAAGACAGTACCTGCTTATCCGGCGCGGGTTTCTTGTTGCCAGTAACAATCAACCGGTCGCAATAACTCCCTTCTAGAAAAACGACACCTGTCGGCCGACTCCAACTCTCCGATTCCGAGTAAAATAGCACATTCTAAACGCAAATAAATTCCTTTCATTACGACCAATTATCTCCATTTTAATAGTTTATCTACAATCCCATTTAAAGGCACAAAATGTTCCTAAAATACTGTTTCTAATACGTTTAACAGTTACATCCAGACGATGCTTCTAAACACCAACCTTCTAATTCTACATTTTAAAAATACTTTTCAATTCAATAATTCTTCATCCAATAATTCAGTTTAGAACATTAAAATATTCTAAAAAAGCCCACTAAGCAAAAAACTATGGCCATAAAAAAGTAAAAATAATTACAGGCAGAATAAAAAAAATCTTTCCATGAAGAAGACTTTATTCAGCCATTTAGTTCTTACTTGGTAAAGGGTAAACCATCGCAATTGCCATTTGGTACCATCCGCGGTGCGTTTGAAAAGCGATCCAGCCAAGGTCGGGTCGTAGCGCGCCCTTTCGGCCAACATTTGCAACTGTGTTTCGTTAATTCGCACCGGACGTTGCATCTTCGGACTCAGCATTACGCCCCCCTTTGAAGCCCAAAACTCCCAGAAGACACGCCCACTTCCCCTTCCTTTTCTTCACCGCTCTAGTGCCAGTACTGGTACCTTAGCCACGCCCAAGGACATTACTGTTCTTAAAGTCTCAAACTCTTAAACCCCCTTAAAAAAAGCGGCCAGTACACACCCCAGAATCAAGCAGGAGCTGCGACGATCTGGCCCCAACTAATGAGCAGCTCTTCGGGACTCGGCGGAGAAACGCAGCAAACGGGCGACTGGACCTTTAACGGAACTTTGTCGAGCAGAGCACGAGCAGGTGTGTCAATGTGTGTGTGTGTGTGTGTGTGAGAGAGAGCAAACCACCTGTAGCTTGGAAAAGTATCTAGAACCCCGCCCCTTTTTCGTTTTCGGGTGCTCATGACGTCAATTCTCAAACCCCTTACAATTTCTTAGCCCGCCCCTCTCCTCCTCCTCCTCTCTCTCTCCTCTCTCTGTAACTCTCCCCCCATTAAAAATTACGCCTAGCACGTTTCTACTCACGAATACAGCACCCCTTGCTCAAGGGGAGGTATTCGAGAAGAGAGAGAGTGAGAGGAAAAAAGCTTCTCAGATTGCACACACATGGTATAAGCCATAGCAAGAGCATTATAGCATCTTCTCTTGTATGTATATGTCTCCCTCCCTCCCCCCCCCAGCCTTTTTATTCCCAGTTTTCCACCACATTATTGATCCGAAGTTTGAACAAAAACGACCAACGCGAAAACCCAGGGCTGCTACACTACACTCTCTCTCTCCTTCTCTCTTCGTCGCTCTCTTCCGCATTTTTAATTGCCTTTCCCAAAACTCCCTCCGTTTTTATTTTAGAGCAGACGACGGAGGTGCCCCTGCGTCATTTCTGCCACCTCAAGTCCTTTATTTTTGCTCCGAATCCCCACAATCACATCAACCCTAAATCCACTATTGGCGACAAAACGTTCTCTCTTTTATTCGTCGTTCCTTGCTCCCCCACCCCAACTCCCCCGAAACCCTCCGACAGAGCCCATCCCTAGCGAAGCAACAGGTTTTCCGGTGCGGGAAGTAATGAATTTTCAAGAATTTATTTCTGCGTTGTATCTACTCCCCCCAATAGACCGAATCCTTGATCAATTTATCCTTTAATATTCTAGAACTTAATTCGGAGAATAATTCAAGAATGCGCGTATTTCTGACCTGGTTATTGTTAATTTCTGGAAATAATGGAAAAACTTGAAGCTATATTTCTATGTTCAAATTTTAATTTTGGGGGATCTAGATGAAACTTATTTTAGGATTAAGCACGCAGAACAGACAGAAATTGAGGTACCAGTTGAGTGTTGTGAGAACTGAGAAGCAAGAGTTTTGGAGTTTTGGTGAGGGAGGGTGGTTAGTGGGAGGTAAAACAGATTCTGTGTAGTGTCCATCGATTTGTTGGGTTAGGTAACGTATATTCGGGTTAAAGCCTCCCGCTTGGAATAGAGCTGCGTGGCAAGGAGAAAGCGGGAGCGCAAAAGGGGGAAAAGAGAGGCAAACAGAAAATTTGGGAGAGCTTTGCTGCGGCCAGACACAGGTGAGAGATTCCACCTGGACGCTGCAAATGGGGGGAGGGGGGTGCTGGAGGGTATCCTGGGGTTCCTGGGGCCCGGGCAACGAGGATACGATCGATTTTCTACGTCGTAACGGAGTCTGTTTTCGGGATTTCAGGCATAGTGGCTGGTCCCGGGGACCGCGACGGATAGTTTCGCGCGCAAATCCATACCTCAGGTTTAACTCTTAATGTTACTAACTAACACAATATCGAATCTCAAACTTCGAAGAAGAGTTCAAGCCCTCTGGTGGCACCATGGGACATTTAAAACAGCGGAAACTTAGATCATGTATTCTACGGGGAGGCCCCGGAGTGCGTGCGCAGTTAAGGGTGTAGAGGTGGCCACAACAATGCTGGCTATTTGTTTATATTTGTTACTGTTTCCTAGCTCTTGCCTTCTATTAGTGGTTCAAACTAAGCTTTCATGTGTAAATCATAGAGCGAAAGTATTCACTCCCGAAAATACAAGAGTTGGTGTTACCAAAATGTTAATATTACCTTTCATACGTATCTGTTCTCCTATTCAAAAGTTGATAATGCAAAGAATTCGCAAGTGATTCCCCAATCCAATAGACTCTAAAAGTCAGTAAGTTATTAAGTCTTTTTCATCCTTGTGTCACATGACTGTCTAATTTGCTTATAACATAAAGGAATTATGTGGAATGCAAAGCTTCCTAGCAAAGATTCGAAAAGCGCGCCCAGGTCTTGGCCGCAACAATGGCCGCTGAGTTTGAATTTTGCTACCACACAGACAGGCCTATCGAACGGGATCTAAGAGCATAAAGTAAAGATATACATATATAAACGGAACATCCCTGTGTAGAACAGTGTTCTGGATCGATGCTTTTTGTGTGATCTTAGATCGTTTCCGATCGTCGTGAACTTCTGTCAACCCGATCAGATCAGATCATTTTGTGTGAAAACAATAATATAGGAATAAACTTAAGTACTATTATGCTTAAAAAAATGTGAATTGATAACGAAAAACGCATTTATTACTTATAATATACAGTAACAAAGTACCAGTTTTAATAAGTTACGGCCAAATCAGGAAGGTTTAATACTCTTCCAATAGCTCCATATATGCGTATACCGCTATTTGAGGCATCCCTAATTCAGTAATCAAAATTAAAAATAAATAACCGTTTCTACAAAAAAAAATCGCGAAGCTCCNGGATTCACTAAACTTGAACGTTCGCAGCAGCTCCGTAGTTATATAACGAATAATGCTGTATCAAGGGTCCCCTTCAAAAATCGTCAAAAATTGAAGGCCTCGCCCCGTTCCGTTTTAATTGAGAGCCTTTCCCTGTTCCCAACTGCCCTGCTCGGTTTCCTATCCCTGATATTCGAGCTGGTGGTGTCGAAGCTGCACAATTTTGAATGTGGGTATAAGAACCTTGCCGGGAAGGCTGCAGAGAAAGGAATCAATTTAATTTGCCGTTTTTTTGACGAATAAAATGCCTCGACCGGTTTTCGAACCGAGTATACCTCTCGCTCCCCACGTTAGCATGTTATCCATTTGGTCATACGCTTATTACGTATTTGTTGAAACATCTATATATCCAACGTATATAGCAAGCTGCTAGTGTATGTGGGAAACATCCATCTTTTTTTCGATTGATAAAGGTTAGACGGTTCTCCTATAGCCATACCTTATATTCTCTAGAGGTTTGCATATATCGTATTTCTTTGTATGTATTTATAATGTAATAAAACATCCTTCAATTTCGGTAAACGAGTCAAAATCGTTAAAAAATAAATACTAAGGCTATGTGTTTGCTTTAAGTATTTTTAGTCACAAATATGTAAGAAAGTGTTCGGTTGTAAGAAAGTGTTGTTACAAATTGTGTAGGTTATTTTTGGCAGAAGGAGAGGCTGTGGTTAATTGGTTAATGTGGTTAATTGGGTAAAAGAACTAGAGTCCGAAAAGGACTTAGAAATTGGGCGAGTAACTGGTTTATTAATGCACTACAAAAGGAGGGAGCTAGGAGGGAGGACTCGACTAGTCAACACTTGAGTCCGGGCAAAGACTTGGAGAGTGGGCGAGCACTGGACAACCACTGAAGATCTAATCCAGATCAATTATAGAAGAAAACAATTCATAAGCGTAGGCGGAGTGCGAATAAGGAAAGCGTAACAGTATTGGGCGTTAAGCGGACTAATCAGATGCATGCATGGATTCCAACACGTTCTCCAGATTTAGGCTGTGTTCCCACTACCATTTTCGACCCGTGTTGAAGGGCAAAACCAACACGGGTCGACAAACCAGACCGTTCCCACTAGCCGAACACGTGCTGGAGACCGTGTTGAAAACCCTCTCTTTCAACCCCATTTTCGTTCTGGGTTGAGCCTCACAGTTTCGTGTTGGGATGTTATGACGCAATGCGTCGAGAGGGAGTTACGTGTATTGTAAACAGACGCACATAACAAACGCATTGCTTTCATTCTTCTATACGCTTTCTGCACTAACTGTAAAAGTAAGTTAATTCAAACTTTTGGGAACTTTTGGGAACTAGTTTGGACGAAATAGTATTATGTATTGTTTATTACTACGTCGAGTCGTTAGTGAGTCCAGTAGCAGTTTAAACAAATGAAGGAACATAAATCTTGGGTCCATGACAGATTGTATTCAATGCCACTTCTTTTTCTTCAGTTTTTCAGCGAAATGGTTATTTTTTATTTTGTTTGTTAATCTATCCCTTGTGTAATATTACGTTCGATCAAACGATTTACGTACCGATCAGTCACTTGTATCGATATTAATCTGAACACGATTACTTAATTCACGTAACAATGGGAACGCGTGTTAGCTGAGCAAGTGCTCAGTCAGCACAACACCAAGGTTGAAGTTGGCAGTGGGAACACACTCTTAGTTACATACATACGTAAAGTGTCCCTGGGTCAAACATGACACTAGTGTCATTGGCCAACAATGAATTCTTCTTTTTTCAGCTAGTGGAGTGAAAGAAAGTTCAAATTTTAACGACTCTCATCAACGAAAATTGATGAGAATCGTTAAACTAACCTAATCTAACCTAACCTAACTTAATAACCTAACCTATAAGCTAACCTAACCTAATCAAACCTAAACTAACCTAACCTAACCTAACTATAAGCTAACCTAATTAACCTAACCTAACTAACCTAACCTAACCTATCCTAACCTATCCTAACTTAACCTATCCTAACCTAACCTAACCTAAACTAATGCATTTCCAATCCAACTACCAATTTTGAACTCGAGTGACACCTGTTTGTCATTCGTTTTCCGAGAACGTTTTGAAACCATAATACACACTAGTGTCATTTTTATCTCGGATTTCCGAAACTGGAGAACGTGTTGATGGATTCATGCATATGGTGGGCGACATCTAGTGGGGGAGGGAGAATACAGGTGGGGTATTAAAAAATAAGCGGGAGTATAAAAGCACATTCTCACAAATATAATGCATTTTTTCCCGTGACAACTTATGGTCATGGGCCGTAAACTTAACTGCCTGTCACGTCCAATAGTTATGTCTTGAAGCCACTATAAACAATATGGTGGTCGCCAAATTTAAACCATTAAGACATTTTTAAGAAGCTAAGAAATATTTAAGAAAGCTGTCAACACTAGGAAGACCTATTGAGAAAGCAACAGACGACGATACGATGCCAGTTCGCCTGTCAAAGAAAGAAAAGAATTAAGATTAGATAAATAAACCGTCATCTGCAGCACGAGATTAATGACTAGACCTTCAGAATACACACTAAATCGATTTAAAAAGGCTTCAAAATTAATAAATTTTGAGACTCGAAATCCGATAAACCATAATACCAAAAAAACATGATCCTAGAAAGACGCTAAGCCTAAATGAAATGGTCAATTTTGCCCCATATGCTGTAATGCGGCCAATATTACACAGCTACTACTACATGAAACCTAACTTCAGCGAACACCAACATTAATTCAACTAAAAATCAAGAAAAGCCATTGGAATGGGGTCAAGAGCAAAGGCATCATTAAAAAGAGAAAGAAAAAAGAGTAACTATTTTCCATGGTAGTTTTAAGCATGATCAACTCCGTCATCTTCACCGCCCCATTTGCCTTCAACCAAATCGCGAGTTATGCCAGGAGGAATGGGCTCTAAAGCATCTCCTGGTGTCGTTTTGATCTGAGCAATTAGTTTATTTCTCAGCCGTTCTTCTTCCACTTCATTTGGCGAAATCCTCTTGTTCCCATCTCCGCTCCGGTTCATGTCTGGCGTCAGGTCTCCTCCTCCAGCTCCACCTCCACCATTGCCCGCTCTGGGTGAGTAGCGCTCTGGTCTGTAATTCTGCTGTCTTTGTTCCTGCCTTTGCTCCTGTCTGGGCTCCTGTCTATGCTCTCGAGGGGATCGATTGTTATTCTGCTGTTGACGAGGCGACATTGAACGTGATCTGGATCCGGAACGTGAATACGAGCGCGATCTGGAACGCGAACGGCGGTCGTCACGACGATACCCTCCGCGTCCACGGTTGTTATAGTATTTATTACCTCCTCGACGGTAATAATGCGGTTGGTTGTTGTAATAACCACCCCTATTTCTACCTCGATTTCCACGGAAACGATTGTAGCCTCTTGGCCGGTACTTTTGCGGGTACCTGCCTCGACGGTTGTCATATCGCGAACGCGAACGAGACCTGGAACCAGAACGTCTCCGTTGGGAACGGGAGCGAGAACGCGAGTAAGAACGAGATCTCGAGCGGGAATAAGAACGCGAGTAAGAGCGCGAATAAGAACGCGAACGATCCCTAGAACCGCGCCTGCGCTGTGGAGGAGCAGAGGCGGCTGCAGCAGCGTTAGCACGTTCCGGACTGGGTGTGTACTTATCCGGCGCAAAAGGCAACTTGGGTGCGCTACTCTTGGATAAAGGTGGCTTCTCTTGCATATTCGTAGGAGGAGGCTCGGTACGGATAGGACGGTTAGCTAATGCTGCCAAGGAACCAGTCATGACAGTTTTGCCTTTTGAGTCGGTCAGTGAGCGCATGGATAAGCGACGATCGTCGGAATCTTCCTCAGCCGGAGGAGCCACGTCTGGTTCTTCTTCGCTCTTTGACGTTGCACTGTAATACATCAAATTCATATTTTAATATTACTTTAACCCCAAAAAAAAGTTAAAAAAAAATACGCAAAAAAACTTCTCAGTAGTGTTGGTAAAAACCAATAACATAAGCAAAAAAATAAATTCTTAAGGCTCCCGTATACCTTAGCTTATTGACGGGAAAGAGTCACAGATGGCACTGATGTTTGTTATTGTTTTGCCACATGTTCTCCGGTTAAAAAACCCCCGAGGTCAAAATGACACTAGTGTGTCATATTGTTGCAAAACGTTCTCCGGAAAGAACGACAAACAGGTGTCACTGAGTTGAAAATTGCTAAGTTGGACTGGAAATGAATTAGGTTAGGTTACCTTAGCTTAACGATTGTCATCAACGAAAGTTGATGAGAATCGTTCAAACTTGTATTTTCTTTCACTCCATTAGCTGAAAAAAATCACTGTTCAAAAAGTGACACACTAGCGTCACTTTCGATTCAGTGTCAGTATTCATTAGTGACTTTTTTTCACGAAATGTTCTGGTTTTCTCGAAAAGTTGTTCCAAAATTCCCCATACTAACCGTCTATACCGAGCTAAGGTACACGGGGCCTTCAGAATTAATAAAAAGAATGAAATAAATAAAGACCTACCCGCCTCCTCCGATAGGACGTAATGCCATAGGTCTCCATTTGCCTTTGGGCGGTTCTTCTTTTTTCTCGTCTTGCATGGGAGGCATATGGTGTTGGCTAAAGACTTGCGCATGTGTAGAAGGGGGCGGGACCATTCCAGGCGGTGGCACAGGTTTGGGCGCTTCCGTGTTCTTGAAGTTGGATACAAACATGTTCGGAGCTTGTTGATGGGGTGGTGGCACCCCATAGCCTCCTTCTACTTGGGGGAAATCTTCGTTGATGTTAAGGCGAATCCGGCTGGGCATAAACCTGGGCTGTGGTGGTGGCTGTTGAAGCTGCTGTTCGGGCACGCTTTCCTGATGATGCTTATACACTTCTTGTTGCTGCTGGAATTGCTGCTGTTGCTCTTTGAGAGTTTGCAATTGCTTCTTGGCTTCTTCTGCGTCCTTTTTGTCTTTTTTCTTCTTCTTTTTCTTCCGATCATGCTCGGAATCGGATGACGACGAACGGGATGAATAAGAGGACGAAGAAGATCCCGAAGATGACGAAGATGATGAACGCCTGCGACGTTTCTTGCCTTTCTTGTCACCATCTTTGGATTCCAATTTGCGATAATACGCAGAGAGTCTGGCACCCAAATCGCCTGGCAAGGCCCCCAGTGCTTCCAAATCCTCCCTGCAAAAGCAAAACCAATATTAAATCAAACTTTGCCCTTGGCATTTATAACTGAACAGGGTTCGGATTCAATACATACACTGGACTCTCCTTTTCCTCTTCCTTGGTGGTATCCTTTTTCTTCTTTTTGGAAATGCGACTTTCCTTGTGTTTCCTTTTTTCTACGGAATCAATTACAAAGATTAAGATTAAGAAATGAAAGTAGTACTAAAAAGAAATTAACTAAATTTTGGTAAATAATATAAAATTTCTTACTTTTCTTCTTATCCTTGTCTTTCTTCTTCTTTTTCTTGTCTTTGTCTTTCTCCTTATCATCAACAGGTTTTCCAGTTTGTAAACGCTCCAAGAAAGACTTAACTTGGTCTTCATATGACTTATCCAAATTCGTCTTAGCAAGGAAATCCATCACCTGAGTCTCATACGTAACAGCACTAGCAGGCGGTGGCGGGATAACAGGAGAAACTACAGGTGGTGCGCTGTCATTGCCCCTTCCTCCTAAGGGATTTTGCTGAGCCATTTTCTTGCTAAACGGCGACAAGGACGGGTCGCGACCTCGAGTCCTTGACAACAAAGTAAGGCAATGTTAATTTATATACATACCCAAATACGTATATTTTAATAGATTATGATTAATTTTAGATTTGTTCATACTTATATTAATTAATTTTTGTAAGAAAATGACGCTTACTTATTGCGCTTTTCCCCATCTGAATCACTGGACGAAAAACCGCCTGGACTTTTATCAAAGTCAGAGCCACTTGAACCCCTCCCACTACGCTTCCTAATTAAAAACAAAAACAACTCACTGTAATCTCTTCTTCAAGAAAACATTGTTCTTTCAGAATCTTACTTGGATCTTGAGCGTCGTTCCTTCTTATCTCCGCTTTCCCGGTTTTTATCTTTGGCAGTACCAGGCAAATTGAGCTGGATCCCATCCAAATCCAGGAACATTTTCTTGTCGCCGCTTTGTAAATCCTGCAAACATTTCCTGGCTTCCTGGTGATGCGGTACAACTTGCAAGCACCGCATATACGCAGCCATAGCTTCGTCCCGCTTGCTAGTTTCCTCGAGCCTTTCACAAAACAATAAAGCATATTATTTCTGGAAAATAATTTCGAGTGACAGCAAAACCATACAAATGATTACTAATACATTATGTAGCAATAGTATAAAAAATAACATGAACAACTTACCAATAAGGCTACGGCGTACGTTTAGAGTACGCTTTAAAAAAATAAATAATAATAAAAAAAACTTACTGTTTGCCCATAGCGACTAAGGTTTCTCCCAAATAGGATACTGCATTTGAATGGCCGGGCTTATACTTGATAGCTTCTTCAAAATCCTGCACCGCTTTGGCGAAATTACCCCGATTGGCATACAAAGCACCCCGTGCCACCAAACCCTCCACGTTTTGCGGGTCAATAGACAGCGCTTTATTGAGGCATTGAAACGCTTCCGTTTGCTGCCCAGCTTTGAATAAGCGAATCCCATCCGATACAGAACGAAACGCCCATTTGCCATTCTGCGCCAATCGCAACGCTGGAGCACAAGCATCCGCAGGGATTGGAACACTAAACAAATATGCAGTTGTTTGAAAAAAATATCACAAGGCTAAAAGGTAACTTAAATTTCACCTACAATTTGCATTTAAACTTACACTTAAATTAATAAAAAAATCACATAATTAGAAATCTTGTAATAAGATGCTTACTTCAGTCCACTAATGAATGAATAATTGTTGTCAGTCGATAAATCCAAGCCTAAGGAGGCAGCCATGTGTTCTAGTGCATTAGGGTTGGCGAATGCTTTACATGACGTCAGACTTTCTTCGTAACTTTGTCCCTCGTGTTCAATCAATAGCCTAAAGAAGACACAAATCAATAAGTCTTTCTGTAAAATTACGCACAAAATACGCCTGTATGCGCGAACAGAACCAAAGCTCAGAAATAACGAAAAATAAATGGATAATTAAGAAAATTGAAAGAATAAAGTAAGTAAAGTACCTGTACGATGCAGGGAGATCCTCTTTAGTGATCAAACCCAGTTTGGCTTTCTCTTCGCCTCGCAAAGTGCAGTACAACTTTTCTGCGTCGGCTACAACCTCGAGGACCATAATGCGAAGTAAGTCTCCGACGTTGTAACTGTTTCCGGAGGGTATTTGATCCGCAGAGAGCACCGCCTTGTAGGATAGCAAGTCAAAGGTATCGGTTAAGTTCATGGTTTCATTGATCATACCAAAAAGGGTCAATTTTCAAGACTCGGAACTCTTTTTTTCTAGATTCAAGCGTTTTTGGGGGGATAAGAGCATCAACTGTACGCTTTTTGAGTATAAAACTAGTAGTTTTGGCTGCCACGAGCAAGGATACGAGGTTTATAATTATAATCCACGGGATTCCAAGACTCCCGCACATGTAAAGACGACGTATTTGCGCGCCTAATTGCTAAAGCATTATGTAGTTAAGTTATAAACAGGAGAAATAGGCTTGTGCACACCATTATTTTGGTTCTCAAACTTTTTAGAATCTCTTAAGTGATCCGTTCTTGGAAGGTGAAACCACACACGTAAGAGGGTCGAATTTGTTTTTGCATTAAGGACTTTTTGTTTCCCAGATTTAAACCAATCCCATCCAAAGGGAATGTCAGATCTCAATGAGCAATATGCAATAGCGTATCAAATATTTAGCCAGATCTGCTTTCATGCCTTTAGACGGTTGATTTCATGGCCAGAAAAGGTAACAACATAAGAATATGGACGTGGTACACGAACTAAAACTGTGCAGCTTAACTCACCTTCACTCCCATGTCGCGTAAATCTCTCAGATGAAGACTATCAGTGGCAATTACTTTCAAGGTGACGCCATAATAATTCTTCTGGACAACTTGTGCTATCAATAGTTGCCCCACGCGAGCACTTTGGTAGAAATGACGACGACAGTCGTTGCGATCAATTTTCAGAAAGCATTCCAAAGGTGGTGGAACAGCACATATATCTTTTTTTTAAATAAATAAAAAAAAGAATTAGACGAGTCGAATCTCAAGGATTTAAAATATTTACCTTCATCACCAGGAGTGTAAGCACAGGGTTTGGTAGCTTTCTTTAACTCATAACTAAAGAGTGAGGCGGCTTTGTTTACCATAAGTTGTTGCACCTTCATCCTCTTGCTCCTTTCTTGGATCCTGAGTTGTAAAACAGGTTACATCAGGTTAGAACTCGAATCCGGCGTCCATCTTAAAAATAAAACCGAACATCGGTTGAACAAATATTACTTACCCCAATTCTGCTTGACGTTGGTTGTAAACTCCGAAGTCCACGTTCCTCAGACTTACATTATGCAGTGCATTTGGACCTTGTCCGTCTGACTCCCAAAGTTTGTTTAAAGTTTGCCCGTGGAAATTTAAACTCTGGGCGACCAATTCGGGGTCCATTGTAGTAGCTAACTACTAGACTGCTTAAGCCGACCTATTCCTATAGTTTATAATTGCGTTTTTTTACCGATTCAAATGGCATGAGTTAGAGAAATATGATTTCGCGCTGTTCGTACACGTTTTCACCAGACAAGGGAACGACTGAAATGACGCGAAAAAACAAAATGGCCGCGATTCTAGTCGATATATACGAGATCGATTATTAAGGTACCGGTTGGGTTTTATTTATAAAGTATCGATTTCTTATCTGGCGCCGTTTCTAAGCGTAAATATTCTTTCAGGCCATTTACTTCGTTACCCTAAAAAGCCGCTGTAATAGGCGATGCTTTTAAAACGCAGTACATTAATTGTAAAAAAATTTAAAGCAGCTGATTAATAGTAGATAATCTATTTTGTACAACAAGCCTTAAAACAGCTCAAGGCTTTCATTTCTTGTCCATGGCCGGAATACCTTATCTATCACAGTCCAGCCATCATGAAAACACTCCTTGACGACGGAACTCGCACATTTCAAACACACTTGGCTTTCTCCCCAGAAACGGGAGAAAAAGAGAAGAGCCCGTACCAACAAGCAAGCTACAAATCCAATCTAGCCCATCTACTCCAATCCCCCCCCCTTTTTTCCGGAAAACAAATTAAATAAACAAATTGTTGAAAATTAAAAAAAAGAAATAGTGCCACCTTTACAAAATAAACATGATTCGAAAACAAAGACCATTTATATACACAATTATTATGATAAGAACAAGAAACACCCTTCGTTTGTCACCGTCTCACTATACCTTCATATTGCTGCCATGTTTTGGCGAACCATTGGAAACTCGCGCAAAATACTTCGTATACAGATTCCTTGCTTGCTGTAGAACTTTGCTTACGTCGTGCTTTCGGACCATTCGATCGAAATACATGGCAAGTTCGTTATGATCTAGGCGGTTTTTCATGATGTGATCTCGGTGCTGAAGCAGCACAGTGAGACACAAAAACATTAGAAACGGATTTCCTGCTCCAAACTCGTCTGGAGATGGTAATTCCTGCAATGGCTCGTGTCCATTCGTAACAACAATATCATGACTGGAACCTGGGTTTTTCTCGCCGGTCAATTCGATGGCTTCTTCGCAAATCGGGTCAGGGTCGTGCAACCCGGAGTCCGTCAACGTAGGAATAGAAGAGTGATTTACATTCTTCTTATGGTTTGAGCAAGTGCTTTGCGAAGCAGCTTGTTCCACTGGGATGACCGGAGTCTGGCAAATTAACGAATCTCGATTTACTGTGCAGTCTCCTTGGACTCGACGCTCTGGATTGGGAGAAATATCAATGGTGTCAAAACTGCTGCCCAATGACCCAAATGCACTTTCTTTTCCCGAAGCTCGTGTCTCGTATCTTCTCCTTGAGGTACCAGTATCGTTCTGATCTTCGTTTGAGAAGGCAAAAACACAACCATTAGGCAAGCTATGGGGATCCGAATTTACGGATTTTTTTATACAAATGTTGGGCGATCTGGGGAGGTGATTAGGGCTCGGGAGAGGCTCTTTCAAGGTTGAGCTCAATGATGTAGGTCCAAGCAGTTCTTGGGATTCTGCCAAACATGGGCAAGTACTACTGGATGACAAAGAAGAGGTTGACGAAGATTTTTCTTCGGCCTGAGTCACTTCTTCTTCCTGGAATTTGTCATTTTCCAGGGAATGGGAATGGTCCAAAAGGTCCTCCGAGTTGCACCTTGCCCTTGAGCTGGTAGAGCAAATCGAAGCTGAAGAGCTTTGCCGTCTCATGGCACAAACTCTCGTGTACACATTTTCTTTAGGTCGAGATAGCGGTGGTGACTGGTAATCGAAATTTGGCAAGACCTAAACCAATAGAAAGATCGTGTCAAACAACTTTTCAGAGCCTTGTAAAGGGATTAAACATTATTTACAAGTTTAGTATTTACCTCGTTTAACGCGATCTCGCCTGGTTTACAGGGTAGCGAACTCCACATCACTTCCAGCATACGCAACGCATCATCAAAGGCAAATTCTCGTTTCATTTCCAGTAATAACCATCGGTAGCAAAACAACAGGTCGTCGGCCTGAAAATTAGGGTTAAAAACAGGTATTTTTTGTTTTCCTTTTTTGAGAAGATACCTGGTGCTGTTTTAGATACTGATAGAAAACAGGGTCGTAATGAGATAAGGCAAGAGTCAGATGCTGGAACCGGGTTGTCATGGCCAAACCATCCAACATAAATGAGGGTTTGAGTCTTGTCATTAGGCCGCAGAAAGCTACATAGGCCTGCGCTTCATCTGCTAATGTTACCAGCAAGGGAGAGGCTAAATCACTCATGCCTTGGCAATACGAAACCGAAGGATGGTGGAGCGCATACCTGTAAAAGGAACAACAAAATTTAAATGAAAAAGATCAAATGAAAAAGAGGTCAAATTTAAGGAGGATTTACGAATCTTACGTTGTCAAAATATTGAAGAGCGCTACCACATTCGAGTTGTCATCTGCACCTTTGAAAAAATCGTGCATTCTGTCAGTTCGTAGAACGTCTTTCCAGACCATGTGAGTCACACTTTTCATATCTTCAGGTAAAGTTCGGTTTTCCAGTCTTTCGCGCCATGACGCCCGTAATCTAAAGTACTCTTCTGACTTGCGTTTCATGTAATCCATGCGCTCTTTGCCATTCAAGCCGTCTGGGTACAAATTCAACAAGTGCTTCCACACGACTTTTCTGCCATTCAAAATAATACAATTAAATTAAATATACAGTATACGGTTAACCCTTATTTTCTTTTAATTTTTATACCTAAGACTAGGTTCTAAACCTCCCTGGAATATTCTACTTCTCAATTCCATCGGCTTTTGCAGCTTCCCAAAGGGATCAAGGTAGCTTCTAAACTCAGCATCAGAAAGAGGACGTAAAATACCCGAGTTTCCGTTTTCGCCTTCTGAAGAGGTTAAGTTTAACGCCTTTTGCATTAGACTAATTGTGCGCTCCATCTAACATACATTGAATATTAGTATTGACGCGAGTTTTAAATGAAACATTCTTTAATGTGTTTTAAATTGCTGAAATATACCTTAGAAAAGAGTTTATCTTGGAAGAGCATTTCTGGAGGCTTGGATTCTTTGGATACGACAGGCGCAAATTCACCTGAAGCCACGATATCCCATTCTTCTACATGTTCTTCAACAGGCTTAATATCTACTCTGAGTACCAAGTAAGGGTCGGAGGCACTAAAACGAGAGAGAAAGAAGGAATGTCAAAACACGGTGAAAGATTTAGCATAAAGGCTTTTAGTTACTCAAGGAAGGCAGCATCTAGATCCCAATCTGATAATAAGGGCTGATAGATCTCTTGGCCTTGGTTATCTTCCGACCTATAGCTGAGCAAAAACTCTCCACGTAGATCAAAAGCTCGCGTAACAATGGTTTGTAACACCTCAAACGTGGTTATTTGCGGATCTACGCTAAATTTGCGATAGTCTGGGACCATAGGACCATTTAATTTCTAGAAACAACCAAACCAAAACAGGAATCAAAATCAAACCCAAAATGAAGACCAAAATCTCTACATAACAATCAATTATAAAACGAAAAGTATTCTTGTTTTTCTCCAAAAAATTAAGTCGACTTTTACTTTTGCTTTGACTCGGACAGGATCACCGGGATTTCGTTCATAAAACATGACTATATTTTAATCTAGTAACGCGAATAAGGAGTTTAGTCTTTCCTAAAGTAATACAGGTGTTGACAAAACAACGTCACCGGCATGCTTTGGCAGGTCACGTGACCACCATAATTCAACTGATACGGACGCGCGCCGTTTCATACTGCTTAACTATTCAAGGCGACGATAACAACTAAAGATCAAGGAAAAACAACTCACCGGTCTTTCGCAAATTATCCACACACGTCTCCAAAACCGATGCATGACTATCCACTTCCTCACTCACACCCAGGACTGTTTAAAAGAGAGACCCTTTGAATTTCGCTCGGCACTACTTGTCGCACTATTGCTCTCTCGAAACGTCGGAAAGTCACACGAGGGCAGTTAGTAAAATAGAACTGGGGCTTCGCATATCAGATCAGCGGAGTATATGACCCTAACAAGGTCAAACACCCAAGCCGTTGGTATGACTGGTCAAGCGAGCAAAAATGGAAAACTAGTTCACTTGCCCTCTGTGCAAATGTTACCGGGAAAAAAGTCTCGCTATCGCTCGTCTGTACGATCACTTCCTCTACTTGACATACACCATACTCTGTTTCCAAGTGTGTGTCATAAGCCCGCCAAGGACCCCTATTTGCCAGCTAAAGGGTCGACCGGTCGACCTTAGAAGTCGAGACGGAAAAAGAGGAATAGGAAGCAAATAAAACGGCGAATGGGTACGAAAGCGAGGTCAAGGGTCTTTACCTGAAACAAGGGAATGTGGGAAAAGCGGGGAAGGGAAAATAGAATATGGAGAGAAGTCAAAATTTCGAATATTTGCCCCTCCTAACTTTAAACGCGTCCGGAATGTTCCAAGGGACCAGCAATAAACCCGTTAAGATATATATCCTCCTTTCTCCGACGGCTTAAAAGCAAAAATACGGTACTGGTTTTTCCAAGGCGAAAAGCTGCGAGTTACGATCTGATAGGCCCGAGATTTTCCAAATGCGATAAGGTATCCAAATTGGCACAAAACTTTCGGTTTACCCGCAGACTAAACATGTTTCCTTCGCTGCTAGGTAAAGTTACTGGCTAAAATTCCTCTCTTTGATTGACTTGTTCCCTTTTCTTCCAAAATTTTTTGACTAGACGAAGAAGTTCACAGCAATTTTGAAAGTCAGAAAGTAGAAGACTCCTTTCGAGCCGGCGTTGTTTTGAAGTCACGTGTGAACGAGAGCCGTAGCAAGACTGTCTTCCCATAGTAACAAGTCAGAAATCACTCGAAACCTTGTTAGGCAACGAAGAGGCCTACGGGGGGCGCGGCTTGTGCAAAGGCATTGCAGTATACAATTGCGAAAGAGAAGGTCTACTTTATTACTAGAGGGTAGCATAACTGGCTGGAACTGGCTTAAAATCGAGCCATCAATAGGGGCTGCGCTTTCTAGGGGGCCAAAAGCGGCCCGAGTGAAAATGCGTTGACGACTTGGAAACAGCACGTAGTCAGGGTTAACTCAGGGTCTGGGATACTGTAGTCCCGGATTGGGCTAGAATTCTAGGAATAAAACCTCAAGGGCTCATTAGGAGCCTTTTTCCTGAGGCTTTTGGGTCATTTCACCCCCCCTTGTCTGACTTTTGTTCCCAGGAAAAAGGGCTTGAACGAAGTAGAAGATCAAAGTACAGAAGAAGGCAACAACAAGTGTAAACCCACAAATTCAGCTTTTAGTTAGCATTCGTAAAAAGAAATACATTAATCTGGTATTCATGCGGCTTGTAAACCGAAACGTTCTGCTCTTTTCTTCTTCGCTTCGCTACTGCCTTCACTGCTGGGGGCTGCGACTGCGACTGTGGCTGTTCCACCAAAGCGCTCGGCACGTTTTACCTTCTTCTCGTCCACTTCGGCTTTCTTCAAAACGGGGGATTCTACTACCCCAAAACGCGCTTGACGCTGCTTCAATTTGTCCAAGTCAACCCCCTATTCAATGTATCGAAACGTGAGCCTTATTTTTACTGAAGTGAAGAAAAATGGCAAATTTTTTAACCTTAGGAGCTGATTCCCCGGTATTGGCTATACCAAAACGTTCAGCTCTAGCCTGTTTTTTGAGGTCGGCGTTAGGAGGCAAATCTCCTCCAAATTTCTTGGCTCTCAGTTCCAAACGCTAGCAAACATAGCAACGCCGATCAGTTTTTTTCTTTTTTGCAAGGAATTAAGTTACCTCTTTAGCAGAAATGCCGTCTAGTTTAACTACTTTGGGCTCATCTTCATTGCTAGAGGCTTCCTGACCTGAGCTTTGTTCTGTCACTGCTGTTGGAGTCTTTTCTGGTTCGGGAACAGCTAGAACTACGGGATTGGTGGCGCGATTAAGTACGATTTTTTTGGCTGTGGTTGCGGTCGATGTTCCAGTTGCTGAAGATGCACTAACAGGTAAGGCTTTGGGGGCTGTTTTGGTCGTAGGAGTAGCGGATTCAAGCAACTCATCCTCAGCTGGGCTTTCTTCATTTTCGTCCAAGATTTCAGACTCATCCTATATGAAAAACACGCGCAAAATAAGCGACGGATAGTATGAAAAAAATAGTAAAAACTTGCAGCCAAGACATCATCCTCGTCGATGAGCTCGTCGTTATCGCCATCCAAACCAATATCGCTTTCTGTCAGAGAAATGGAATGCTTAGTTTATGATAGAGTAGTAACATCCCACAAATTACCATTTTGTAATGCTTCGGCAAGCCTGTCAGCTAACTCGGTCTTGTTACCGACCGTGCTCAATGACCGCGATTTTAATTCCTTTTTCAAATCAGCTACCTAAACCGTCCAATCTTTATCATAACGAGTGAAAAGAATCTAGATGATATTATACCTTCATTTTGGCGATTTCCGCTGCGTCCATGGTTTGCTGGTTACAGTATTTGAGTCAAGAGAGTAAATCGAAAAACAACGCCAAACAAATTTCCACCATTAAGTAAAAGGCGGGTCTTAGAATCCGGGCGGGAAATTTAAACCAGAATATACCATTCGTAGGGTGGGGCTTCATGGGGCGGGGCTTTTAACCTGGGCGCGCGATTTAAATTTGAACAAGTTGAAACCTTTGAAGCTTATTTGCCCTTCAACTCAACCTAAAAATGCAAGTTTCGTTATTTTTAACCGTTGTATTCATCACAGGAAGGCCTTTGCTTAGCTTTTTTGTCACCTTTTTGATGAAATTTTTCACCCAAAAGGGAAAACATTTACATAGCGAATTAGCACACGTGGTTTTCCCTCCCTTTTATGAACGACAAAGGCACCGAGAAGAGGTCACATACAAATTTCATGCGCTTTCTTTTGCATGTTTCAAGAAATATTTTCCATGGGTTGTACTGGGTGATAATAATTCTAAAAGATGGTCCCTTTTCAAATTGCTCCCTAAAATCTAACACATTCCTCCACAATTCGCTCATATGTGCCTCCATAAAACATGGCAGTTTTTTTTGGATTGTACATATTAATAAAAAATTTCCTACCCGGAGACCCTATAAACACGCTAACGACATCCTACACTCGAACACAAGCAACAATTTCAGCTGCACTGGATGGGAAATAAACATGGCACTGGTATACAATGGACGCCGTACACACATTTTGAGTAGTTTCAGACATGGCACATCGACATCGAATTCTTCATCGTAATCTTTACATACAAAAACGACCGTCCCGCAACTATACACATATTCCTTGGATAATACCATACGCATAATTAAGCAAACCCTGGAACAAAAAACTGCTCGAGTTTTGCCGTCAATATTCGATCTTAATTATTTCTAAAAATTACTTATCTTTAAGAAAATTGGTTTTGAATGCCCTACTTGGCACTTCTGGTTTCATTTTGGAGAAAAAAACGAAACGGCAAATGGAGGATTTATGAGACTTGCGTCGTATGGCTTACGATGTTTAAATCGACAGTTTTGGCTGGTAAAACTTTCTCTAAAAAAATTATAGTAAAACTACGGGGAAGAAGGGAAAAGATAACAAACGAAACCATGGTGGGGGCGGAGTTTGCAAAAAAAGTTCTAATACTGACTTGTCCAAGGAAAATAAATTAAATAACCGGGACTGACATGATGATTACTACAAAATGACTGGCAAGAAGAAAGCGATTCAATGCACTACGGGTTCAATTACATTTAAAACCCTTTCTCACAGGACGAGCATTAGAATCTCGTAATTTTTCGTAATTTTTTCATATTTTTTTCGTGAGATATAAAAACCATGTACGAGTTGTCTAAAGACTCTGGACAAAATATCATAGTAATAAATCAAAAATCGGGTGGGGTCTAGTGTAAATATGGTGGTACTGTAGCGAAAAAAGCTCTTTTGTTTGCATATCCCGAAATTCGCGGAGCTCTTAAAAATAAGCTTCCAAGGCACTTTTTACACACACGTGTGCCCCGTTTTGTTTAGCCCCGTGAATCTTGGTAATTAAAAAAAGTGACACATTCCTTTTTCAAATAAGAAAAAATGCAAATGGCTATAGCTCAGGTCAAGTCAGGTGTGCACAGTGCAAATGTTTTTTTTATCAAAAATAGAACACGGTTTTAAACCGTTGATTTGGAAACCACAAACAGGATTTAATCCTGGTTGGGGTTTCTCTAAAGCAATATCATAGAATTACGTGAACTTCGTTGCTTCTTACGTAAATTAATACGTTGTTGGGTATTTTTTGGCGTTTTTTTCTTTTCTTTTTTTGTGTAGTTTGCATCTAGTTGCCTTCCATGTGTCGGTACTTGTGAGCCGACATTTGTGATAACCCTAACACGGCATAACCGCATTTCAAGCAGTGGTAATGAGTTTGTTTGGTGGAATGAGGACATGCCTCAGCTCCGCCCCGGCAAGCTTGAGCAGGAGTGAACTTCTCAAATCCAGCTGCCAAAATGGAATCCGTCTTCTGATGCTGTCTGCGATGCGCGACCACTTTGTTGGTATCCGTGCAAACGAAATCGCACTTGAGGCAATGAAAATGAGACGCTTTGTTCTGGACCGAACCTGTGGTGATATCAAGGAACCCTTAATTAACAGATTGCTTGAGTATTTTAAGAACCTATGTATAATATTTCACCTAGCGCGGCCGTATAAAGACAATGACTCCGCCCACAAGGGACTGCTGCGCGGTACTGCGCAAAATCTCCACCCATAAGCGTGTCTAAACGTTCATGACGAGCCGTATGCTGCACAAATCGCGTCTTATCGCAGAAACTGTATCCACAGTCTGGCCTCATGCAATGGAAATGCGTCTGGTGTTCTCGATAACCACACTGTTGGTAGCCACAATCTTCGTTAAACCTATCAAAGAAAGAAATGGGATTAAATCTCAGTTACTATCCAAATAACTAACCAAGTTACTAATATCTAATTAAATCTAATCCAGATAACATAATACATAACTTAAAAGGGCAATAGGCACATAAAGAAATTTTGTCTCTAAAAAGAACCACAAAAATAATATGTATTTCCTAACGGTGTTTCTTTCGATTATTGCTTTTACTATCGGTACCCTTTGGCTGGTTCTGTTGCAGATCGCTGCAAGGTCGGGGCATAAATGCCACCATACGGCGTATTTAAGCTGCAGGGTTTTTTCAAGCCGCTGCAAAATCGCTGTAACTTCGTGGCTACCCTTTTAATTTAATGAGGGCAACTAGAGATGACCAAGTAAGAACTGTGGTGGACTAGTCGTCGGACTGCCTTGCTTGCCGACCTCGGATCGAAACTAAGATGTACAACTTTCCGTCATGTAATTACGTCAAGCTAGTTTATGTGTGTGTAATTTTAGCAGTTTATTTTCAATGTCAGTGTCATATTTCTTTTGGAACTACTGAGGAAACGAGACGACTGGGGCCTGCCAACGCTTTTGCGGCGGTTTGCATCGAGGGTAAAAGCCGCAGGCTACGAGTCGCTCGACTTTGCAGCGGTTCTGCGGCAGACCAGCAACAAGATACCAATAGGGCCATGCTCGATTAGTGGTCATTGGGATTCAAAACATTGGGTTACGTGGTTCAGCGACTAGCGAATCGAGAACTGCTTACGTAACGTTAACGTTGCTTAGCAACACCACACACCTAAGCACTTCCGTTACGTAACGAGACGGAATTGGGAATTCTTTACATAGCGAAGCGGCAAACCCAGAAACTTATAGCATTCCTCTATTATTCTAAATTAGATGTATTCTTTAAATCAAGTTAATTACCGTAAAAATTAGCAAAAAAAGAAACGAGAACTGACTTCGAAAAAGGACAGATAAAGTACCTGTAACGGATGTATCCTTCTGGCACGGGTTCATCTTTGAGTATCCTCATGCTGGTTGGGAAGCGTAATTTCTTGGCGTCGGTGGGTGACAGGTCTGTGGGCGAGGGTGAGGGGCGTTTGGAGCCCAAGAGTTGAGGGGGCGTTGCCCCAAAAGGCAGTGAAAAAGGCGTACTGGAATAGAGCGGAGGCAAATGTGGTGGCAAAAAGCTCGGAGATATTGAATGTGTAGGAAGGATGCCAAACGGCGGCATGTAAGGCGGTGGCGGTAAGGGAAGAGGCGAGGAAGACTCGGGCGGACCATTCAACAGGAGTTCAACTTGCTGTTGTCGTTGTTGGGCGGAAGCCAGCGCACTGGAAGATGCAATAGAATTCGCAAGGTGCATATCGCTGTCTTCTGCCTCTTTGTTCCCCCATTGCAACGCACCCGAGCAGTGTTTGAGCATATGGGGCTGGAGTCGTTCCAGCTCAGAGAAAGCTTGATTGCAGACTACGCAATGATAATGTTCGCGTCGCTTGAGTTTGCAAAACGGCCGGCCGCATGAAGAAGCCGGACCGTACAACAACGGCATTTCTATCTGGGACATGGCTTGGGCAGAAGGCCCGGCTTTGATCAACGCTAAAGGCGACTGATTCCTATGGTGGTGTTGTAAAACGTCTTTGGCACTCGGCGTCGTTACAGGCGAAGGAGAAGGTGAAGGCGAACGGGAGCAGGATCCGTCTCGCGAATTAGACCGTTCTGGTTTGAAGGCGGGGATAGGATAGAATGTACCAGCCGCTTTCACAGTCTTTGGCGAGTTGTTATCTTCGGTTGATGTGGAGGCAGAAGCTGGTCGAGGCGAGCCACTTTCCCCGTTTTCGTTGCTTTTATTGTCGCGGCAATGCTCGTGCGATAACATAGCGGAGGGCTTCGTGAACGTTAAGCCACAAGCCGGTCGTACGCAATGGAAGTGGCCTTCTTGCTTATTACTGAAAATGGAATAAGAAACAAATTAGTCTTCTAATCAAAACATTAAATAATTAAAAAAAAAAAGTACACGTATTTTACCCAATTAAAAACGAATATTAAAGGAACTAATAAAACAATTGCTGGGAAAACAATGTTAAAAATGATTACGGTATTTACGATTATGAAAGAAGATTTTTTAATGTCTAAGAAATTACTGGAAAACGAATAAGAATTAAATTGTGTCGTTATTAATTCCTGGAAAGTTAAAAAGTAATAATTATACGAATGAATTATTAAGCAATCTCTTCCTTAAACTATTAAGTTATTAAATAATTGAATGAATTGTTAAAAGAATTGGCCTTTAAGAACAATGCCGACACGGAAAGGGGCTTACTATGTGCATGTGGGCAATCTACAGTCGACCAAACGATCGAAGTAGACAAAGCCCTCCAGAATATCTTGTTGACTATGCAATTGCTGTACGTGCGGTCCCAAGGCGGAAGCTGATTCTAATGCCGAGCAGCAACGTGGATGAGCACAATGAAAATGGGAGGTTCCAGCGAGCAGACAGAACGGGTCTGGACAAACCGAGCCTGCCGGAATCGGGTAAAAACTATCTCTTCCGGACCCAGCCGCTTCCGCATCTCCTTTCAGAGGCGAATCGCTCATTCTACTCGGTGAAGCAGCAGTAGAGCTCGTTTGGGTCACATTTGTCGCAGCAGCACTCGTTTCGCACATCGGTTCCGCTTTTACGGCCGCGAAGGAGGCCGGGGACAAGAAATGAGGCAACGGCGGCGAGTTCGGTTTAGGCAGTTTGAAACTGGTGAAGATAGCTTGAGGCAAGTCGGCCGTTCCTGCAGCTGTTGACATCTATGGAGGAAAACGACAAACAAAAAAAGAGAAGAAAGAGATTAAAAAGTTTCTATTCATTCTAATTCCAACCACTTACGCATTCATTCCAAACTTCGATGACACGATTCTTGGGCGGACGGCCCCGTTTCCGTCGGAAAACCGAATCCAGAGTAAAACCCTGAGGACAAGCGCCTGCCATGGCTGCTCCTAATGCACCTGGATGTAAAACGAAGCTCGGCGAAGGGCTCTCTTTGACCCCCAAACTCATTCGACGCGTATACTCATGCATCTTGAAGTGATCCAGACGTCGAAAAGGCTTGTCTTGGGGCAAAATAACCTCTCCACAACCCTCCTAGGTGGACAAGTAATAGGATAACGATTACAATCTGAAATGATCAAAGTCTCTCTTTTCCATCCTAAAAATCTTCCTTATCATTATATGAAACTAGGCGTACTTAATAATAGGATATAAAAAAAGACCTTAACGCATTAGAAAGTAGTTAAGGCCCCCGTACATCTTAGCTTATTAACGCGAAACTGTTACAGATAGCATTGATGTTTGTTATTGTTTTGCCGTAGCCTTGCGTAAGAAAAATATAGCTAATTGCCGGCAAAGTTTCTACGCTTGTTTTGGTTCTCAAAAGTACAACTTGTTACCACAATTTGCTATAGCAGCACAATATCCAAAATCAAATTGTCGAACAAGATTTCTCAAAAACGGCATGTCAGATTTGAAAGCAACCTAAAACTCATTTGAAAAAAATACTCATTGGAAAAAAATTGCATTGGTTGTGCAATACCTGTTAGCAAGCTCAATACTGTCAAATTTTTTTTTATAAAATAATTTTTCTTAAAAAGTGTTCCGAAATTCCCCATGGGAACCGCCTATACCGAGCTAATGGCGTTTTCCATTGGGAACCCTAGTGCTGAACTTTCATCCACTGAGTGGATTTTGCGTTTTCCTTTGGGAATGGAGAGCAAGTTCAGTGACACTGGGCAAATTCCTTTGGGAAAGTGCGGCGAAGGGCAACTTTTGCTGCTCTGACTTTTTCGGCAGGGCTACAGTTCGAGTGCGGTAAAGTTTGGCGCCATATATGAACCTTACAGAAAAAAAAGTTAATTTTTCTTCTTTTAGAGGAAATGTCCTCCTTAATTCTAGTAGTGACAGTGTCAGTGTCAGTGATGAAATGGTGGCTTTGTTACTTGCATATTATCCCATTCCCAGGCCAAAAATAAGGAAAAAGACGTAGAATTAGAAGCTGAAGCAGACATATGTTTACAAACAAGCAGGAAAACAGAGGAGGACGGTTACACTAGGCGTCTTCCTTTGGGAACTGCCTTTTGGCACTGGCTGGGGCGACAGAGAAGTCACAGAGGCGAAAACTCGGAAACTGGGGCAGCACTAAAAATGCACTCAGTGTTACCAAAGGAAAACGCCATAAGGTATACGGGAGCCTTAATAACAAAAGTTATGACATAATATAATAATAACAATTTAACAAATTTAACTCGCTTTCCAAGAATAGGTTTGGGCTTTGCCAAGTAGGAAAAACGGTGGTAATAACGACAACAAGATAATAAACCGAAACATTTAAATAAAATAGGAAAATGACAATTACCCAAAGACAGTGGTAGTGTTTTCCTCGAGCTTGCATGGGACAGGAAGCGGGACAATCCCCTTGTCCCGGTTCGGCAAGCACATAACACAGCGCTGTAATCTGTTCTTGTTGCATATGCTGTCTGACATGATCTAGCGCAGCATCCCGGGACCGGAAGGCCGTCGAGCAATTTTCCTCTCCGCAGTGCCAATGTTCCTGGCACGTGAGTTCGCACTGTAGCGGACAGGGTTGTCCCGGACTGAGTGGCAAAAGCTTCCGCTCCAACGCCGCTTCGGAATGCAGCATGGAGGGCGAGATTGAGCGGCTACTGTTGTACAAGAATTGCAAATGAGACTGCTGCTGCTGTTGCTGCTGCTCTGACGATAGAAAGGATATGGGTAACACAGCAGGTGGAGTGGAAGGGCCTGCTCCACCTGCGGAGAAAGACTCGGAAAGACTGCTATCACTGTGATAGGGAAACTAAAAATAAAAGACAAAAACATAAACCACCAAATTTAGAGTCTTTTGAGTAATTTCGGGGAAATGTACTCCATTAATCTTGTTATACCTGCTCGCCAAAGGCTGCTAAGGTCGCTGGACTTAATACAACAGGAGGAAAGGCATTAGCGCCATCCGCGGAAGCTGAAGCTCCTGAACTTCCAGGTCCGTTTAAAGACTTGATCACACTTTGGGCCAGTTTGTACTTGCGGTAGGCCAACTCGTTATCTCTGCGCTCGTGCTTGCGTTTGTGCGAGTATAACTGGCCCGAGGAATGCAGCACATAATTGCAGCCTGGCCGAATGCAATGAATGTGATTGCACACTTTCGAAAAACGACATGCTTCGAAAGTACACGTTTCGTTTTTCATGAATTTCTTGAAGCCGTCCTTGGTCAGCTGCTCGTCTTTAATGTGATACGTTTTGTGCTTTTCTAGGATTCCAAAATTCATCAACTTATTAGTTAGAGAATCCAATTTCAAATTTCAAGTCAACGATTTTTTCAAAAATAAATATGAAATGGATCAATAAAAAGTACTTACCCATATCAGCTTTGTTTTTGAAAGTATAAAGACATCCGCCACGGCGGCAATGGAAATGAGTAGTACGTTGACCATTGAAGGCGCAGTAAGATGTCTGGCAATCTTCGGTGGCTCGGAATCGTTGAAATCCTTCTTGGATGATGGCGGAATCTTTGCGATGGTAATTGGCGTGCATCTGAACATCCGAGGTGGAAATGTACACCTTATCGCAGCCGTCCTTCATTACAAAAGCATTAGTTGCCGAGCACGATTGCAAAAAACAAGAAGGAAAACCAATACATTCAGAACAAAGACTTTTGTACCAACGAATAAAACAAACAAAGAAACAAAACCAGAGGAAAAAGCGAAACAATAAAAGGAGTTAAAAAGAACAGTAAAACTAAACTAGACAAGATCCTCAACTAAGAAAATTGGAAGATAAGAACTGAACGGAATAGAGCGAGAAATAATCACAAACATTAACAAGGAAACCTTCACAGAATAAGTCTGAAAGAAATAACGGCCAAAACTAACCAAAAGGGAAATAAAGAAAGATAAAGGAAATAGGGGAGTCTTTAAACGCAAAAAAGGCTTACTTTGAGACAATGATAATGGGTTTGCTTGCGGTTATGCGAACAGCCCCGAAACCGATCCGAACAGTCATCCATTGGCGAATATCTCATGAATCCATGTTGCAAAGACTCGTCTCGCTTTTTGTGCCATTTGAAGTGCCGAATCATCTCTTCTTTCTTGACAAAGACTCTCGCATTGCAATCCAAGCAATGAAAATGCTCCCTATTGTTAGCACAACTCGTCAGTCCAAAACTTTACACTTGCGTATTTTTACATAGACAGACATATTTTGGGGCTTGCCTTACAGATGCCATACCAGAGCCGACAGCCCCAAATCCACGATTCTAGGAAACTTACCGGTAATTGAGATCTTTGCAATAATGAGAGCCGCATTCCAAAGCGGATGAGAAACGTTTGACATAACGTGTGTAATCAATGGGAACAGTTTTGGCTCCGCCAGACAATAAGCGTCCTCCGCCAGACAGCAGGCTATCTTTCCTTCCACCATACAGGCCACCGCCGCCTAAATCCAAAACAACAGACAAAAAGACAAGAAATTTAAATTAACAAAAAAAGAAAAACTCGGGAAAAAATTACAAATTATAACCCGTTTCTAACGTCTTATCCCCCGACTCGAGAGACATGAGAGCCAAATTAATGCCCAAAGAGGATCACCAGCAATACAGGGACCGTAAAAAAAAATGTAAAACAAAAATAAAAAAAGTCACACTGTCTCTTTGGTCGCTGCCATTCTAAATTCCGTGGGACTTGAGCCTCATAAACCTTCCGACTAGACACTAATTCGAGTCGTAAAAATCCATCAAGCTCGGCTCTGCCATGCTATGCCAAAAGCACCAAAATTATGCTCTGCACAGTCTCGGGAGTCTTTCGGTAGTCATACGAATCCAAAAGTTTCCATCCATGGGTATAAAAAATAAAAATAAAACGCGAATCCCCACATTTTCAGGGAGGGAAGGATAAAATTGTCTAATTAAAAAAAGGAGTTAAAAAGGAAAAAATAAACTTGCAGCTGCCATTTCAACAAAACAGGCGGCGGCGGGTGATTTTTTTTTCGTTCTTTTGAACACAGCTTCATTTTCACGCACATGTGAGATTCGTGCTAGATGGGAGTAGCTCAACAGAATAAGCTAAGCGTAAAAAAAAAATAAGGTAAAAAAATTTCCGTTAGAGAAACCTCGAGAAAACCCCTTTTTTCCCCCTTTTTTAACCCTATCATGAATAGGGTGAATTTCGATTCCCAAAAACTCTTTGCTCAGCATCCACACATGTGGCATTTAACGTGTGCTACACGCTTCACGAAGCTAACGGGTTTCCACGTCCAGATCCAAAAGGGCCTCCCTCCTTTTTTCCTTTTTTTAGTTAAAAAAGCAAGGGGTTCCTATTGAATTTCTTGCTAAGCCTTTTTCACTCTTAAAAGGGTCAAAAAGTGGAGGTTTCAATGGAATCTGAAAAGAACGGTTCTAATGCTCTCCAAACTAGATATGTGGTAAAAAAAGGGAAATGAAAAAAACTCAAAAGGTGAGCTTTCGATTTTCTGGGATTTAGGAACCATGAAAAGCCTGAAAAAGATGCGCTGAGCAACTTGCTTAACCGTTGTTGCGGAATCAAAAGCTATATCTGAACAATAAAAAAATAGGGAGGGGGATAAGAAGGGGGGAAGAGGATATGAAGAGGGAAGGAGGGAGACTTATAAAATCGTGTCAAACTTTCAAGAGCCACTGGAATGTGCTAACGTTGCAAAATAACCCAAGACACAAACGCGCGAAAGTTGGGCGAATTGGCATTAATTGTACAGTTTTACGAGCTTGTGGAGCAGTCGCATTGAACTCCTCCAACTCGAAATTCTGGCAGGCGAAATATCCGGCTTGGCTTGGGGCTTGGCTTGCATGAAAAAGTAACGTGAAACCTTTGAAAATTAAAAAGAAAAAAGCTTCTTCGTTATGAAAACAAGAAACTCCACTCATGCATTATACATAACGGAGAAGCTCGGAATGTCTTTCCAGAACTCTTTAAACCCATAAAAAGAAGAAGTTATTAAGCGTTTCAAATTTTCGTGTGGTGCATGTAGAAAATAATTAATTTGTATTTTAGAAAATTAATTAAAAAAAAATCGGCAAAAAATATCATTTCAATCGTTTAAGGCTCCCGTATACCTTAGTTCGGTATAGGCGGTTAGCATGGGGAATTTCGGAACAAGTTTTTTTGAGAAAATCAGTACATTTCATGATAAAATCTTTGACAGTAATCTTGAGCTTGCTAACAGGTAGTGCACAACCAATGCAATTTTCTTTTACAATTAGTAATAAATTAGCAATATGCCAAGGAATTTTGCAACTATGAGAAATTCATTAACTAAAAATCTGTCCTTTGGTTGTGCACTATCTGCTAACAAAAGAAAACTTTTGTTTTTAATTGCTTTCAAATCTTACAAGCCGTTTTCGAGAAATCTTGTTCCAAAAGTTCGACGACTTGATTTAGGACACTGCTGCTACAGTAAAGTGTGGTGACAAATTTTACTTTTCAGAACCAAAATAAGCGTAGAAACTTTGCCGGCAATCTGCTATCTATTTCTTTTTTTACTTTCTTACACAAGGCTGTGTCGAAACAATAACAAACATCAATGCCATCTGTGATTGTTTTGCATCAATAAGCTGAGGTATACGGGAGCCTTAAGATCCCAGTTTTTCTATGACATTCTCACGTATTTATCCACTTAATACTCAGAAATCATATTAAAGAAGGAAACAAATGAATAAGTAGCTTGAATTTCAATTAAAATAAATCTCCAAGAACATTGCTTTTGACCGCTTCGAATCCCAAATTTCACTCTGATTTTTTTTTTAATTTACGAATGTATACTAAGTTTATCCAACAGACATGAAATAGCCAAGTTTTATATTCATTGTGAGGCAACAATTAACTTTCAACTCGTCTCGAACTGCAGAAGGGCAAAAAATTTGGCGATAACGAACAATGAGACTCGAGCCAACAATGACGGTTTCTCGGAATATTGGCTCTTGAGTATCCACACGAAACGCACTGCCCAAGTTGCTAGGTTTATACTCATTGTGGGCCAACAATGAAAACTTTTCAACTAAATAAATGTCTACAAATGTCCAGAAGAGAGCCAACAAAAACTTGTCAACAATGAAAAGTTTTAACTCATTAAGAATGTTCCAAAAAGGGACTGAGGATAGCACCAACAATTAAACCGTCGACTCAAGCCAACAATGAATTTTCTCCCTAGCAAAGCAATAAATAAACGAACCCAAAAAGTGAGTGGGGGCGTTTTGAAGCCAAAGTCCCTGCCCTTTGAACAGAATGTCTCTCACTCTTTTTAGCTTATGGCAAAGCCTTAATCTGGATTAAATTTTCCCCTTTTTCATCGCTTTAAAACCGTACATACGCCGTCTGGTCTGGTCTCAATTGGAATAACAGTTGGGCCAAAGGAAAATAAAGCGAGGGTGACGGATTATTATGAAAAATGTCTCTGTCCCCCCAAAATGGGTCGCTAAAGGGGTTGGTTTTGTGTTTTGTGTCACACAGGGGCCTCTTTTCAGTTGATAAAAAGCTTCGATAACGCCTGCGAACCCCCCATCATATCCTTCTCTTCTTTTCTCTACAAAAATACGACACAATTTCATCTTAAAAAACTTAAACTTAACGAAATTTCCCATCCCTATCCCCTTTTTTCAACTATGCCTCACCCCCTTTGCCCAATTTCAAGAATTTTCCAACCGGACCCCCTCTTCTTTGGGCTCTTTAGCGTTTTTGATTGAAAGGATTGAAAATGTGAATTGAATACAGGGAAGGGGTCGCCAGATGATGAGGGTGCGATGCCACATTTCTAAAATTTACCCTTTCCCTGGACGCGGAGATTTCCCTTTCCCATTTCACCCTCTTAGTTCTTTGCTGTCTCTTCCTTGTATCCCCCCCTGCTCTCAGATCCGGAGAGTGAGGCTTAAAATCCTATTCAAGGGTTAAAAAGATTTTTTTCCGAGAGTTCCAATCCCCCCCCCCCTTCTTCCCCTTAAGTGAAAAAAGGCGCATCTAACCCCATATGCTAGAGAGATGATGCAGTTATCAATAAAAAGGTGCTGGGTTAAAGGAAAAAAAAATAATCTAAAAAATATCGAGAAAAAGGTAAAAGGGGTTCTATCGGGTTCGGCATTCAACCCCTTCATACGTGGTTGGGGAAAAACGTTTGGCATGAATTCACCCCTTTTCTCAACGTTTCCGACAACATTGTCGGCCTTCTTTGCTTGTTCACGTTAAAACCGAAACTTAAAAATTTTTTTTTTTCATTTTCGTGTTCTTTCTGAAAGAGGTGGGAAGTAAGAACCGGTGGAGTGGATAAAGTGGATAAAATGGATAAAATCCGAAAGAAAGGGGAGTTTTTGAGATAGAACTAACCCTTTCAATATCAAATGGCCCTTATTTCGGCGATAGGGGGAAAGTGCCAAGGAAAAACGAAAAAGTTGGGTTAGAGCAGCCCTGCTAATGCACATATGACGAGAAAACAAGAAGAGAAGAAGGCCAGGTGCGTTTTTCCCAAAGTCCTACCACACACAAATATGCTTGGCAATTTTTGGGACCTAAAAACCCCTCATCTTCGTCTTGGGTGAGGCTTCCCATTGCCCAAAACTTACAAAAAAAAATCTTTTAAAAAAATTAAAGGAGTTTTATAAAAGAGAAAGGAATGGTAAAAAATGTACGGTCCATCCTTTTAAGAGTTTAGATCAAGCTTTTGCAGCTGCCTTCAACTCTTCCCTAAAGCCTTGTAATCCTAGACCAATTTTAGACCGAAAGAACTTAAAAAAAACTGGCTGTCTTTTTTTAAGAAAATAAAATAAATTAAAAAAAAAGTTTGATCCAACTTACCGCCTCGTTCTTCCAATCGCCGGCCATGCATCAAAAGCTGCTGCTGCGGAGGTGCGAAGGATGTGGAAGCTGCCATGGCCATGTATGCTGCCATATTGGGTGTGAAGGTGCATGACTAAAGGAAAATACATTCATTACCGTTTTATTATTTCTGGAATTTTTTTTCTCAGAATAAATAAATAAAATAAAGTAGAACTGGTTCAAGCATATCTTTACCCGGTCTAGTGAATTAGTCCGAGGTAAGGACAAATTGGCTGCAGAAGGTGGTAAAAGTCCCGAGCTGGATCCGTGCGAATTGGTCAAATGGGCGTGGTTTTCTTGAGCCGCTGCTCGAAGGACGTTTTGCATATGCGCTTGCAACGCTGCTAAGGACGGATCCAATTTGGGCGTGTGCGGGGGAGTCGGTGGGTTCGAAGCCACGCCCACGTGATGGCTACTGCTACCGTTGGTTTGAGGGACAGCAATGGATGAGGGGCGGGGCGATGCCAAAACGGACCGCGAAATCTCAGCTCGAGATTTCTGCTCAAGATGAGGCGATGGAGGGTGAACTAAAGTGTAGGAAATGAAATAAAAAAGATCCATAAAAATCAATAGACATTAATCAGTTAAGGCTCCCGTTAGCATGGGAAAATTCGGAACAACTTTTTGAATGCCAGTACACTTCACGAAAAAAATCGTTGACTAGAAACATGAGCTTACTAATAACCAGTAATCAATTTATGACATGCTGATCAAGTTTTTAACTACTGGTAATGCGATTAATAAAAACATGATCTTGCTTTCAAATCTGACCAGCCATTTTTGAGAAATTTGTTTCGAAAGTTAGACGACATGATTTGGGAAATTGTGCTCCTACAGTAAATTGTGGTGACAAACTGCAATTTTCAGAAGTGAAATAAGCGATTTGCCGGGGAATTAGCTACCTATTTCTTTTTTACTTTCTTCGCAAAGCTTCCGCAAAAACAATAACAAACATCAGTGCCATCTATGACTGTTTCGCATCAATAAGCTAAGGTATACGGGAGTCTTAGTGCACATTCATTTGGTGCCAGAGATATAACATGAAATACAAGGTTGTAAAAAGGCAAACCGAAATTTGGTAGTTATTTCTTGACATTTTTTTATAGACTCGGTCGGATGTCAGGAGTTGACGGATGAGCTGCTTTTTTCTTTTTTTTCCAAGTATATGGATTTAAGGACCGTTAAGAGAACCACGATGGGATAGAAGTGCCCACGGACCCCCCTCCTAACTGGAAGTCGTCATCCATCAAGGTCCTGTTCACACCGCACTTCACCTGAATAGCTCAGGTAATAGTATGAGCTTCATATCACACATGTCACATGATAGCCCCAACGGATACCTTTCATTACAACGTCCCAGATGGGAGAAAACACACGTAGTGACAAAACAGACTCATCCATCTCGTATCAACAGCGATAGCATTGGGAACCCTCGGTGCTTTATGAGTATTTTCCTTTTTTTCTTTTTTCCTCTTTTTTTATAGATAGTTAAGGAAAGAAGCTGATGGTCCGGAACGCCAACACTGCTGAAGCTTTTTGAGCCCATTTGTTCATTAAGTGAAAACCAAAAACCTGATCAAGAAAAATGTTCCATCACTTTTTACACATTTTCTTTTCTTTTTGCCACCCTGGCAGCTTTTTCGTTTTCGCTTGGATGAAGTGAAAAGATAGAAAGAATGTCAGCTATGTTAAGAGAAAATGTATCCTAAAATTTGAAACATTTTTCTGGGAACATAACTCGCATTGTTGAAGAGATTTTCGGAAGTTTTGTTGTTTTGCCGTCGTAACTTTCTGAGTCATTCCGTAATTCCCAAGAGTATCTCAGCGATGGCCTCAAAATGCTTCGAATTTTCAAATTGCACGTTTCGACAACCCAAAATCGGAGGAGAAAAAAGATCAGTAAAGTTTTGGCTCCTTCGGGTAAGGTCAAATTCATTACGAAATAATCTAGTTGCTCTCCCAAAACCGCGATAATGGAAGTCGCTTAAGGCTGCTACTAAATTCTTGTATGTCTCAAGTTTGAACAATGAAACAGCAGGCAATTGTGGAAACACTTGGGGAGTTTTACGTGACTCTTGCGCCTTGATGGAGCTCATCCATCAAAGCCATGTTGACTAGCCATCATTAATACAATTTGAAGAGGGTAACACAACTTTGGCTCTGTGTAATAAGGAATCTGTGCTAATCAAGAAAATAGGGTTCTTTGTGAATTGATGTATGGACCAACTGCTCCACCAAGCTGCTGTCAGGATTCGTAATTAGTTGCATTGGAATTTACTGTCGAATTAAGAAGCGTTGGGGAGCAAGTCGCAGTGGCAAGGGAATAAAGTTCAGGGAAAATTGTTGTTTAAGGCTGAAGGCGGCGTCGGGGGTCATTACGCAGCACATAAATAGTTAACAGGCGAAGTAAAGAGTACGAAAACAAAAAAGTAAAAAAGCTGAAAAGAGCTTGAGGGCTTTTTGGGGCGCTACAGCCCAGCTAAACTACCACAAAGCAAAACCACAACAACGCATATGAACGATGCTGACCACAGTCTCTCGACATATAAGGATTTTTTTGCTTTTCCCCGCCCGTTTGGTAGAAATAAGCGCTTCGAACCCAAAAATTTCGTGACTTTTTACCTGCTTTTTCAACACAGGCCGGCCAAAGGTTAACATAAAAGCCAAGGCCAATCGCCGACAATGTTCTTAATGCGTAAAACACTTGGCTTGCTCTCTTTTCATTATTATTTTTTTCTTTTTTGGTTACGTTCACCAAGTTCAAAAGGCGATAAGATCAGAGGCGTCAATGTCTAGTTCCCAGTTACATATTTTCCGGTCTTCTGTTTAAATCAAGACGCCATTACTTGACTTGCAACTGTAAATCTATATTTAAATTTGGAATCAACCAACAGCAGTCGGCCACGTTGTTTGTTCTTTCAGCGCGCTTTAGTTTTGGCGGCACAAGTGCTCCCTCTTTCCTTGGCAAAATTAAAATTCATTGTTAGTTATCACAGAGGTGAGTGAAACCGTTGCTACAAGTTAAGAAATAAGACTGTTTAGCGACAAGGCGATGGAATAAAGAGAATTGCGCTTCTATAAGGGAAATGAGCTTTCAAAACAAGGTGAGAACTGACTTACAAACGAGCAAAAAATCTGTCACATGTTGTCCAGAGTCTTTGAAAACAAAACTAATGGCGCCACTGCCCATCAACAATGAACATTAGCCCCATCTTTCTGGCCCGAAGCCTGTAGTTTGGCAAGTTTGCCATCACACGTTGAGTACGTACAGTACAAAAAAGCGTCTCCTTTTCTGGGTTTGAAGCTCCAATAAATTTTCACAGAAATTCGTCTAGCTTTAAAGCTAACCTACAGTGTTTCTTTTATATAACTTTCGGACAGGTTTATCCTCGTAAAACGGACGCCATTGTCAAACAGTAAGGAAATACTGTAGAACATAACACCGGGGTGTCGTTAAAAGCGCCACAAATGAGTAAACCTTTTTTCTGGAAAAAAAGTTTTCAATTTTATTTTTTGTCTCCAAAGACTTCCACAAGTTGCAAAGGACATAAAAGACCTTTTTCCATCGCATTCACATTTTTCCACATTCTTGCTAAGAGGTCGACATTTCGGAACACGTATAAAACGTGTGAAGATGTAAAGGAGCCCCAAAAAGCTAACCAGTTGTGTGTCTATTCGGTTCTGTCATTAAAATGACATGTAACAACGCATATATGCGGGACTCACGCAGCCTCCGGCCATCAAAAAAAGGCTCGGGAAACCTCAACTTGGTTTCTTTTTCCTTCTTTTTTCTCCCAATTTTCCCTCCAGACAGGGGCTCATTTGCATACGAGGCCAGGCCATGCAGGTATATAACATTCGATGAACCGAACATTTCGTGATTGGGACCAAAAAAAAAAAACTTGCTCGTTGGGGCAAAAAGCCTTTTTGGAAAAGTTTCTCACATATAAGAAAAAGAGAGAGCGGGCAAAGCCAAGGAAAAAAGGTGGGTTATTTTCCAAATAAAAAAAAAGTGAGACGTAACCCTTTTGGTATCCGGTTTTTACTTTTATACTCGTGAAGCTATAATTATCAGATGTCGCTCGGTGAGAAATCGCTGTAGCAAGGCCAAAAGAACAAGAAGGATTTTCAATCCCAAAATTGAATTAATGAAGGTCATATTTTTGATAGGTTCCCATTTCGGTTCACCATTCCGACAGGAAAAAAATCATAAAAATAAATCTGAGGGGAAAAGAGAACTCTATATAGGTAAAGAAAAAGCTCAAAAAGCGGTATAGGTATGTGACATCGCCCTATGGCACCTTTTGCCAAAACCGCAAATAGAAATTTTTCAAAAATGTTTTTTTGAAGACCCCACCGTGCACGAAAAAAAGTTGAACAGAAACTATACGCATATAAAGAACATAAAAAAAGAATGGAAAATAAGAAGAGGCCAAGAAAAGAGAGAAGTAGTTGCTTCCCGGAGCTCGTTACCATTAAACGAAGCTTCCAAATGGGAGAAACAAATTCCCAGACTCCCATTAGCGTTTTTTCCTCCGTTCTTCACCGAGCAAAAGGCAAAACTTGGGGAATTTTTTTTTCACGAAAAAAAAGAAAAAAAGACATCCACCAGAAATTATTACAGACTCTTAAAACTTCTCCAGTAACTCCTCGCGCCTTTTTTATTTTCTCTCTTCTTTCCTCCTTTTTTTAGCCTCCCGATTCTCTTTCTCGGAGCAAAACTGAAAACTTTCTAACGTCCACATATAAATACAAGCATATCTTGAGAAAGAACTAAAGCCAAAAGGGGTGAGGCCTCATTTAAAGTTTTTCTTTTTTTTATCTTTTGCATAAATACCGACTTCTCGATCATAAATATCTGCTGAGCCATAGAAACGTTCATTCTGTTCGTGGAAGTTAAAGGAAGGACGAATGAGCAAAAAAAATAAAATAGTAATAATAAAACAAAAATAAAAAAGGAGCGTTTTTTTTTACCTTTATGGTTGAGTGGAGCGGAATCGTGGCGTTGAAGACCGTACAGACTAAGCAGTTCTTTCATGGTAGATTCTGCATAATCTTGCATGGAGGCTTCATTGCTGTGGGAAGACTTGTTTGGTGGTTGTTGCTGTTGTTGGGCTAAATATTGATTATGTAAAAGCCATAAACTATGCTGAACTTCAGCTTCGGAGAGTTGTGTCGGTTGATGCTCGGAACCTTCCCCATCCGAGTCTTCTTCCGCGTCTTCCTCGCCCATGAACTCTTCATCGCCACTGTCTTCGTCCTGGTCCATCATGTCGCCGTTGTCACAATCCAACTTGAGCGTAAGGTCCACCGGATCACGTGGTGCTTCCACATCTCGCACTCTATCGTCTTCGTCATCTTCTTCGTCTTCATCGTCTTCATCTTCGCCTTCGTCTTCACGCGGAGGATCACTACAATCCGAATTACCTGTCTGAATTGCCTGAGGCGACGTTAAGTGGTTTAAGTGGTCACTCATTGTTGGTGCCGAACAGCTGACTTTGACTGGCCACAACAAAGTTCTCTTGAGTGCAGACATGGCAGAATTGGAATTGGATGCAACTGTAACTGCCGCAGCACTTTCACTCAGATCTAACGGCGAAGGCGAAGACGCCGAAGAGGCAGTCGTAGCTTGCGGAAGACGAATCTTGAGACTATCACAGTCAACAATGGCTTCTTCTGCTACCTCTTCGTCGTCCAACACTCGGATATTCCGGGGCTGGAAATTTTTACGTTTATTCTTCCGACTTGGTTGTTCTTGCTGCTGCTGCTGCTGCTTCTGGCTCGACACCCTGGCCAGGTTATCTTCGTCCACAACACCGTTGCAGTCGTCGTCTCCCATTTCTCCAGGTGCTCCCAATCTTAACCCTACATCAAACAAGACCAAGTTAACCTTATCTACTGTACCCTTTAACGTTTCCCATATCTCGCTTGTCTCCTCTTCTCTTCCCATCTCACTTCCTTTTTCCACACAGAAAATTCTAAGGTTTTCGATCTCAGATTTTTCTTTTAAAGAATATATAGTCTTCCCCGTACCTGATGGTAAGCTCATGCTGGGCAGCATTCGAAGGTACGATGCTGAAGCCGGCGTGGCCGACGTGGCTGAACTAGATGTACTACACAAGGCACTCATGTTGGGGATGGGACAAGGAACCACTTCTTATCTTCAATGCGTGCCGTTTCGGGAGCATCCTAATGGGACAAACAATGAACGGATGGGTCAGAAGTGGTTTTTTATTGCTTTTTCTTTCAAGTTCACGTTAACGTAATTTTTGAATGGCCTTTACTGGATTGGGACAGAATAGGAATGGTAGGAGAAACCATCGTTTTGCTCGAATAAACGCAAAGTACTTCCATTAAAGATTTTTTTTTTAAATATGAGTTGTAAAAAAAAAGAGTTGCCAATCGCGCGGCAGTGGAACAATGAGACCTGGCGAGTTTCCTATCGTTCAAGCCATTAATCTGACCATTAACTCTAACGAAGCATGACATCACTGTAATCCCCTTTACCAAATGTAAGCCATACATCAGTCCATGGGCTGATCAAGGGGCAAAAGTGAGCAAGCTTCGGTCGAGTAACGGTGTACGTCATCGTATCCTTCGTAGGCTAGCTTTATTCTTCAAATGAAAAGATTGATAGGGTATATTAAAAAATACAAAGTTGCTTTCGAAGTAGCAATTAAATTTATCAAAAAATAAACAATCAGTTCTATGGCCTGCTGTGCCAAACAGTTACGCTACGATATATATTAGAATTTATTTTACAGCTTTTATTCACCATTACGATGGCATGATACGTTCACGATAGTTCCTTTTTGAGAGTTATAGGTTTTGTTATCAAGTCACCGTCAAATTCTGTTTTACCGTAATTTTTAATTCGTAATCTTTCGTGGTGCTTTTTTAAAAACAAAAAACACTGCAATTATGCACATTTTTAACTGAAGTATACTATTTTTCTCCTAACTGTAAAGTTTGCCTAGCAATTTTGCGCTTTTCAATCGTAAACTAAATTTTATTTCCCTTCTAATGTACCAGTACCCATAATTGTACATGTGTAATAATTCCACGCTTTTGTCGAGGTAATTTAGTCAAGAATTTAGTTTGCTTTAATTGTAGTGTCAAACTTTTAATTGAAATCTACCCTGTTTACAGACGTAACGGCACTTCATTGAATAGAAAATTTTCAGCAGTTCATTTAACTTATCTTCTATCGTTAAAAAAGCCAAAATAAATTAAAAAAAACAGTTTGTCTATTATAAAATAAAACGATTGCTTACGGGAGCGGGACTTAATTGCTATATAAAACTGAGCTTTTTTGGAAAGCATTCATTTCTAATAGATTTAATGCTAAAATTAGACTTAACTCTTGGTTTAATTGTCCCCCTTACTTGGAGTTGGCTTTTAAAAAAAAGTAAGATTTTATAACCATTTTGGGTGTAAGAGATTCTTCCAAACTCACAAATGTAATATAAAGTCGTGGCTGGGCTGCGCAGTGTCTAGCTCATAAAAAATCCTGATGGCATATGGGCACCGGGGAGGAATAGAGCTTGCGAGGGTCTGAAAACGAAGGAAAGAAAAAAGTCGCTATTTTTTGTGCTGTTTATTATTTTTTATATAATAATGGTGAGGTCAGCAGCAGGCTTCGCTGCTGCATGGCAAAAGCATTTCCTGCTGGTCATGTCTTTCTTCCCTTATATGCCAAGTCTTTCTTAAACTTTCCTACACTGTCTCAGTCTTTTTTTTTTAAATTATACTTGACACAGACGTTTCCCCCCAACAAAAAATTACGTTTCCAGCATCTTTTAATTCTTCTTCACTGACAACTCCCAAAAATTAGACATTCACATACTAAGAAAAAAACGAAAAATTACCAAAAAAAAGATTTTACAGGATAATTCCGGTGTTTAAATTTTTTCCTCAAGAATTTTTATCAAGGACTCCGGGATAAAGAATCTATCAGGTTTTCCATTTTGCGCCAAAGGTCTTTGGTCTCGCCTCATTTCGTATGCATCAACATATAAAAAAGTATGAGCGTGAAGGTAAAAGACATAAATAAAACCGTTTTTTACTGAACCGGACCTCGTTTGGGGTCTTAAGATTAAAAAAAAAGTACAAGAATACAGGACTTTTATATATCCACGAGCCGTATAGAACGCATGAGACAGGCATGAAAAGCCTCTCCGCTCCGCTATGGGCGTGTTTCTCCCCAGAAATTCTCCTTTTCCACACACATCCACATCCACACACATGCATCGTGAAATTTTGGAGCTGCGGAGCGCAAAAGCGTGAGTGCCGGAGAAGCTCTGCCGGGAGGCTGTATTCTCTTAGCAGTTTTCAGACGAGACAGCCTTGGCATTCCATAAGCCCTAAAGGGTTTATATAATGCCATTGGAAAAAGGCAAAAAGCAAAACGTTTCTATAGGTTTTGTAATACTCTTTTCTTTTCCACCATCATGCATACGATATGAGGCTGGGGCTTTTTATTTCTTATTTCCCCCTTTTTTCTTTTTTTTTTCTTTTCACTTGTAAGAGCTGACTTCTGGAAAAAGGGAGGAGTTATTACCCAGGGCTTCTTTGCAAGGATGTTTCTTGTCCAAAATTAAACAAAAAATAGTACTACACAAAAAAACACTTCGGGTATTTTTTTAGAAAGAGGAATGGAAAATGCTAAATCCTCCAAAGATAGGCAAGCAGTACACAGCTAACATGACGTCAGCTTATGCAAATCTGCGCATTTCTTACAATCTTAACACATATATACGAAGGCTTTTGTGGCATCCTTTTTCATATGAAACGACGTTGAAGGAGATCGAGTTCATTCGCACTAATCTTCCTCTTCGTGCTACTTTTTTCTGTATTACTTTTTTTTACTCCATTATAGCACATTGTAGCAAAAGAAGGCTATTTTTAATGGATTTCCTTTATTTTCTTTTGAAAGAATATAAAAGTCTGGCGCCGAAACGCTTATTAAAGGTTCTCTGGGGACGGCGCAAGGCCAAAAAACGCAATTTCGGGGGTTAGGGAGTTCTGAGGGGGAAGAACCTGGATAGATAAATTGGTGGCTGAATCTCGCCCCATATGCATGAAACATTGTTTCGCGCATAAATTGGCAATTTACACGAATTCCCTATTGCCAAAAACGGGAGTTTCTTTCTCAGATGAGCAATGGCTTTTTTGCTGTTGGCGCAGCAATTGTTCCAGAAACCTCGAGCTTTAAAAACCTGTTATTGTCTTGCAGACTATTGATTAACGGATATAAGAAAGCTTCGCCAAAACTTTTGCCCCGCAATCTCACATTACCAGTAAGTTCTTGTGCAACTCTTGCGCAATATTGCTTTGCACTGGAATTTCATGTTATTGACGCTGGCCAAAGCAAGAACGAAAAAAAATGATACCAATGTTACATGCAGTTACTAAGGATGTGAAAAACTCAGATCGACTCACATGCACAACCCACATGTTGTCTTGGATCCGTTCCCGCAAGCTACTAAGGGTGCTTAAACGCTTTTGTCTCCCAAATCTCTAACATTTCCTTTTACATGCCTCAAAATTTCCGAATATTCTCTCGCTGTTAGTAGTATTTTCATTGTTGGCCAACAGTGAAGCTTATAATCGAGTCGTGTCTCGAGCCAACACTGAATTTTGAACTAAGAGTTGGATAAACGAAGCCAACCCGTTGCTAAGCACAGGAAAAACTTCACTCACGTTTAAAACCCGTACATTTTTCTGGATCAGAACCGCCAGAGACGTTAAAAACGTTGCAACAATCAATTCTGCTACAGTCGCAACAATCAATTCCTTAGAGTTCCACTGTCGTAGGCAGTTTTATTCAATGGTCCTTTGTACAAGGCAGCACGTGACCGGTCACAATAGTCTTGCGAAACCTTGAATAAAGGAATTTGGAAGAGAGGGAAATAATAAAAAAAATAGTAAAAAAAAACGTGTCAGTAAATCCCCAAAGTTTTGCACACAGACTAGTCACGATACTTCGTTAAGGTGTTGGCACCTTTTTGTAACAAAATTACTCACTTTTCCTATTAACTGGATATGCTAAGTTTGCCCGTTTTCCGGAAGATATAATTTCAACCACAAGTGATTGTCCTTTCTTTCCCCCTTTCGAGTGCTTTTAAGTTTTTTGAATTTCGCATAAGCTCGTAACTCATATTTCGTAAGCTCATTCCCCAGCTTGGAAAGGAAAATACCCCAACATTTCCAGGTTTTTCTTTCTTTTTCTGTTGCGACTGTAATTATTTCACATAAAAGAAACTAAACCTCTCTAAATTAATCCCTGGAAAAGCTGAAAAGCGAGAAAACTCCCCCATAATTCCACTTTCCCCCTTCGTTCCCTTCCTTTAATATGTATATCCTTCCCTATTTTATTTCATTCCTTGGCAAACCAGGTAAAAGACCTTAACAAGTCACACTTCCTTCGCAAATGTGTGAGATGTGTGCGAGTTTTTCAAAGAATCTTGCTTACTTTGAGAGGCTAGAGTACTGGCCAGACAAGTCTGTCGTTTTCACACTTGCACACGTTTCCCAGATCCGACACACACCTGGCGTGAAAAGCCTATCACTTTTTTACGGGTTTTACGACGCTTATATATACAGCGCATATATAACAATAAAAACGCCTACGACAATATTACTTCCTGTAGGCTAACAAAAGGAGGCTTAACTCAAGAAAAACGCGTGGAATAGTATATAAAGAAGCCTAAGTTTTCCAACAGCCCTATAACTCGTTTTTGATGAATAGTAAAGCAATATATTTGGAGGCAAGTATATAGCTTCCTAAAAGGGAAAAAAACATACTATTCACCGGGACGCTACAATCACCCCAGCAGTGATTTAACCGAAGCGAAGTGAAATCGGTGCCACATTGTTTCTTGTCTGTTACGCGCTAATAATTGCACGCGCAGGTGGGGATGGAGAGTTATGAGCTGGCAGGGCGCTCCATTGGCTCTATTACGTATTACTGTACATGTACAGAGAGCCACAGCTGTTTAAAATCGTCATGTAATGATCCATTTGGGAACGATATAAACCACACCGTGTTGCCTTTTTACGTCCCTTACCCATTGGGTATAAACGCTTCCCTTGATTAAACCGGGCTAATATATTTTGCTTTGAAGTGGAAACAATTACCGTGACAAATAAGATCATCATGCATAATATGAACGCTCTAAGGAAACTTGCTTACAAGATACATACAGTAATGTAATCTAATGAACTCCAAGAGTTAAAAAGTTGTTGGCAGAAAAACTCAGAAACGGACATTTCATGCGATTTGAAACCTATATGACGCAAGTCGAATTACGTGCGCCAACGATGACTTGCTATCGCTCAAAATCTTACGGTTAAAGTCTCAAAAAGCAAATGGACTACACGTTAAACCAGTAATCCGCTCTTTGAACTAGAAAATTTGTTTTTTTAAATTTAAAATGAAACCTAAAAATAATTCAGAACTAGAGAACTCGATCCAATATTTAATTTAAAATTAAATTCAAGAAAAAACAAGCAATGAATAGCCATACCAGAAATGTAAAGCACACAATAGAATAGCCGAAGAATTAAATCTAGAAAGAATTCAAGAGTTCCGGAATTAAGTCCAGAAGAAAGACAATTGAACCTAAGTATAGAACAAATCCAATCCAACCGTAATTCAAAACTTAAATGAAGCCAAAATTTCAGAAATGACACTCCAGAGAATGTTAATCCAAGAATTCGATAAACAAAAATTCAAGAAATTAATCCAAGAATAATTAAAGAAATTTAAAGTATACGTCGTATAATAGTGAATTCAGCAATTGTTCCCGATTTTGTTTACATATACAGTAGATGCCGCTAATTGGGATCAAATTTGTCAAGTGGATATATTGATTCTATTAAGCGGAGATTCCAATAACCGAAAACGGGTGACTAACTTGTTTAAAACATCGTCTGTCTGTTTAAAGCATCGTCTGTTTTTGACACTTTCCCGCACGTTTCCTTTTTGTGATTCACTACACCGACTAGTGTTTATTTCGTAACGTGTTTTCAACAAATTTGATAGAGATGATTGAGGAATTCCTAATTAACGGCCGCTTCCTTTTGTGGTAAATTTTATAAATTTAACTTGTAATAAGTCTCAATGAGTCGCAACTTCTCTTTTACATTTAAACCAACTCTTTTCTTGTTAGTCGCCATTTTTATATAACCACACGTCTCAAATACAACACTGCGCATCTGAAGCCTATACTCCTACGCTTAGGTTGTAGGTAGGTTCTCAACACGGTATCCCTTCTAATTTTCCCAGTCAATTAAAGGAACTGGTCATTCAATTGAATAACCTGCTCAGTTAATTGACTCGGGAGTTTAGAAGGGATTTTCTCTAAACGAAGAAGTAGTCTGGAAATGGCAGGATTCGTCAAAACCACGTAAAAGCAATGTCATTGATCCATATGCAAAGTCCATGTGTCAATCACTACTGTAGTTTCGTTACTGTAAATGTGAAAATTCTTTTTAAATTGATTCTAATAACCGACTAAAATACTACGAATTTTATCCTTTTGAATCGGACCTTTAAAATTTGATTCCATAAAGCGGCTATTCTATAATAACAGTGGTCACAATAAGCGGCATCTACTGTAATTCGTTTTCGGAGTAAAGGAAAGATAAATTTTCCCAAAAGGCTTTGGTATGACGAAAAGGTGTTGAAGGGGGGAGGCAGACCTGTGAGTTGCGAGCCCAGGAGGAGCCAAAAGGGAAGCCTTCGCACGTGGTCAAGTTGATATGGTCATTGATGGGACACGCGTTTGCTGTCCAAATGATGGTCACTGACAAGACAAGCTACCTTTTTCCCTTTGCCGTCATCATACCTTGTGGGTTCTAAGCTTTTCCTTTTAGTTGAAAATTAAAAAAGACGCGAGAACGGTTTAGGTTAGGTCTTTTTCAATGACAGGGAAACAGGTAAACCGAAAAAGAAAACGCGGTATAGGAAAGGGAAAAGAGTATATATTTAAGCACACAAATCCAAAGAACTTGCTCACTTTCGCACCTCATTCGGGGGTGTAACACGGTAGAAACTTTACGAGGGTTGTAATACCTCGTTAGAAAACCCCTTTTGCTTCGTGTTTGGGAAAGGCGGGGTAAAAAAGGAGATGGGCCATTATGCTAATGGTTTCCAAACCCCCTTTTCCATTTTATTTTCCTTTTATTCCCATACTTTTTCTCTCCCTTTCATGTAACCAAAAAATTAACCCATTTTATGTCCCATTTTTTCCGATACAAAACTTGAACCATATATATATATATAGTAAATTACAGGATGAGACCTGTCCAAACAAAGTTTTCATAAAACAGATCCCTTTCGTGTCAGCGCGTTTTTAATGAACAGGTGACGAGAGCGCTAAATGTGTTTACATAAGCGTTATATGGAAGGACTCATATTTTTCGGGAAGCAAACAGACAAACAGAGAAAAATAAAAGAGCCACGCGTCAAAGCATTTTTTGAGGTCTAAAAAAGCTCCGGAAATGACGCTATTATACAAGTTCCAACTGCTTTCCAAACTGGCACTAAACAAAAGCTGTAGCAAACTCCTGTAATTTACTGTTTAAGATTCCCTTAAAGCCCCCCCCCCCTCCCCTTAATCATGATAAAAATTCTTCTGGGAAAAACTTACGCCGAAGAAACCAGAGAGAGAAAAGTCTTAATTGGACATTTCCTTTTCGTTTCATTCTTTTTTTCATCTGCAGCCCCAAACTCTTTTTCTTTCTTTAAACGGGCCAAAACGGAAAAGGGAAATCATAGTTACAGTCCAAAAGTTTTAACGGAAAATTAGAATTACGAGACTTGGCTGACTATGGCGGGAAAACGCTTAAAAGGAAATCAAAATTCTTAATACGTCGAGCTCTCCCGTACAGGCTTAATTAATGGATTTCTAGGTTTGGGAAAGAGAAAAAGAGACGAAGGGCAAAATTAAAATAAAGGAGGAGGACGTGGTATCACTTGGAAAAAAGTGGTCTTAGGTCCTGATATCTCGGGTCCCAAGTCGTTGTCATTGAGCAACGGGTTAGCGAGGCACGGTTTATCAAGGTAAACCTAGACGGGCTTGTCGGCTTGTTGTTACTACACAAACTGACAAAGTCCTGCATGGCAAAGAAGCTTGATCTACGTTCAAAAGTTTACAAGTAGCTCATTTTTTATCTGTGCTCTCCACCAAATGTGAACAAAGTCGCTGGGTGTCTTAGTCCAATTGGAAACAGAATATCTAGGAGCAAGTGCCAGCTGCTTTAATGTTTCGCAATAGTCCTAGTGTATTTGGGACATTATTAATAAAAAAAATTATCAACGAAAATATATAAATAAATGTATTAAAACTCATCTCTGCAAACTTATAGGTTCGATACTTATTTTTACTTACTAAATAAATCCTATACAAAATAAATATATACGAATTACCTATAGGATCGTAGGTTCGTGTTGACAGATACTAATTTTTTGTTTATTTTTACATAAGTAATATCCCAGCTACAGTTTTTATGTACTTTTTTGGAACACTTTACTCCGAGAGCACGAGTGTAACCCAGGTCGACAAGCGTGAAACTGAAACGGTGCGTCTATTCAACGCTTTTTTCATAGTCTTGGTAAAAAGCTTAATATGTGCTTCCACACCAGCGCAAAACGGAAACGATAGTCCATTCAAAAGAAACCAAATCAAATTAGGCAAATTTTGACACTAACAAGACCCGCATCTGCCAATCACTCCTCACCTTCCTCAAATCAACTTTTCTTTGGAAAACTTTGCCAAGACTCGAACAATACGTAAGACACAATAGACACGTTATAAACTGGCGTAAATAGAATAAAAAATATATTTTCTCACCTGCGTCTCAATTATTATCAGTTATTGTTAACTTCTCAATCTTCCTCACGCATACACGAACTCGAAAAGGCACTGTTGCGTTACCAGCCTTTTTTTTGCAGAATAAAACTAGAGAAACTTTTTTCTAGAAGGTAAATCCGATAGAGTACGAAAGGTAGGAAGTGCCAAGTCCGAAGAACACGTAAAAGTATCCAACGTAGAAGGCTTGGGAATTTTTGTACATTTTTCCTTTCAGATTCTCTGTGGCATTCACACCCCGAATCTTATCATCTGCTTTAACCTCCAAGTTATTCTCAGCGTTATTCTTTTAGACTTCCCGAAGATGCACTCGATAAGACGGCGTTTGGCAGCGAAAAATCCCCAATAAAAACAAACCGAAAGAAAGGAAAACACTAGAGCCACTTGTCGAAAGTCTTCGATAAAAAGAGCAAAATCCGCTTTGGTAATTACAGTAACCAAATCAATCCCGGGACTTGTGTAAATCAAACAATTTGCTAACGTAAAACGGGGAGGGTGGGGGGTGGAGCGGTCTTGCGTGTTACCGTTCGGAGAGGTCAACAGCAACTCCGGGAATCGGGAAAAACTGCGCTAAGGCGGCCACTCACAACGCGAGAATGCATCGCATCACAATAGCAAGCAACACAGACATATCCACACACGCACGGCGGCCCACGGGACTAGCGGTCTCTTCTGTGTAAAAATTGTCACATGGAGAAAAAGAGGAAAATCAGCCTCCCGGCACCCTTTCACACACGACACTCACCACCCACTGCCATAAAACGCCGTAGTATGACTGATCTGCTGATTCTCTTCCGCTTTATTTCGGGTTGTAATTGAAAAAAAATGGCAAGTTTTTTGCTTCGTTAAAGGGGGAAAAAAAGCTCTATTCCCCTTCAAATCTGTCGCTCCTCCGCCGCTCTCTCTCACGGACCAAACTGATTTTATAACATAAATCCGACCCCGGCCGACTTTACAAGCCTAGCATCCTAGAATGCCCGAAAACTGTCTGCTGCTCCTCCCCGGCAACCCGCGCTCCCACCGTTTCCCGCTTTGGCGTCGCAGTCGGCTCGCCGCGAGGGACGAACCTTAAAACGGGGGAGGGGCTCTACGCGGCTAGCTTGCTTTGGCTCCGCGCTAAAACGCAACGTTCTCGGGCTGGCTCTGCGCTCCCTCAACAACGAAAGGCGGACGTAAAACAAGAAAAGAAGAAAAAGAAAAAAAAACGGTCTATTGTCCCACAACTTGGCGTTAACTGACACCTCCAAAAAAACTTTGAAAAATCGTTAAAAACGTTTTTGTTTGCTAGCAAGCGGAAATTTATGACCCACGCCAGTAATGAAGCGCAGACAATTCATACTGAAGACTTTGTTTCAGCTTTGGAAATAACACAACAATAAAAATAAATCCCAAACGGGAAACGTGGATACTTTACAGCGTCACTATATTATAAAGCGTTTGTGGATCGGGGGGAGGAGAAATCTAGATTTAAATGCTGGTGCAGTAATTCACAAAATGCTTGATTACATATTACTCGACCGTAAGTACACAGTATAAGGACACATATCCTAAGTTGGTCAGGATGAACACGCCCACCTAGAATGATTTTGGAAACGACCTACAAACTCAGAGGGAATTACCTGGCGCGAAAATTCTGGCTGATTATACGCGTATATGTCAACGAGACACAAAAGGATTAGTTTGCCAACAGGTTTTTAAAAGTTGATACGGTTTCTATGTAGCATAATAGACGTCTAAGCTTTTATGTAAATTAAACTTGCGGAATACTAAGTTCATCGGGAACGTCTTTAGTCTCGCAGACGTAAACGTTAGCCCATTTCAGTACATTGTCCCTTTTTAATACGTTTTACAAGCTAGAAGATTAAGGAAAGAACATGGAACGCATATAGGAAACAAAAAACAAGATACAATGAAAAAAATGGATTCAAAGGCTTTAAAACAAGGCCATCTCGTCTTTGTCGTTAATTTCGTTTCCCGTGTGTTATATACCCGCCAGGGCTCCTTGACTATTAACGCAGGTGCTACGCAGTGCAATAATCTTACGACCTTATATATATATGCGACTGATTAGTCATTAGATAATACATATCCAGGTCCCCTGTTTCTTTTCCTGTCTATCTCGCAGGCTCTCCCTATACTTATATGGATATTTATATAAAGAGAGAAATAGGCAAGGAAAAGAATTTATATATGCAATCCAAACCGTCATAGTTTTGGTGTCCAACTGCCTTTTTTTCACGTTAACCTGCGAGACCTTGGAGTTGGACTTGTATATGTTGTACGTTCGACTTTTTTGTGGCTCTCTGCGTCAATTTTCCCACCCTTCCACACAACAAGCCCCAAACCACACCGCACGGTTATGCATATATAATAAAGTCCCTGGGAAACGAGCGAAGGAGAAAATGCATACAGACAGGGAGCTTACGCAAACTAAACAAGCCAACTCCTTAAATCAACATCGCATTTCCGGGACACATGCGTTCTTTCCCTTTAGAAACCCATTTTGTTAATTAATTAGGACCGCATTCCTTTTCTCTAGAGAGCAATTAAGTTGTTTAGCATAAAATGGAGCCGTTTTTTCTTAACTTGCGTCACATGGCTCACAAAACACATCCAACTTTCAAAAGAACATCTTTGGCTTAATTGTCAAGTTTTACCCGAGTTCCCAATGACAGCGAGCGATAAAATTCCTCAGAAATGTAATAAGGAAAGGTTGTTGCTAGAAGAGAATCCGGGAAAATATGAAGCGTCATGGTTAATTTCGTTATGGACAGAAAATTAGAAAAAATATTTCTTATCGATATCTTAGTAGGAAAATGTAATCGCTGAGTTCCAAAATAAGGCAAAGTTTGTCATTGAAGGATCGTAAACCAAATGAAAAAAAGAAAAAAAAGAGCTGATTTACAGAGTGCGCGTGACGGCAAGAAATGTCTATCACATCCATAGTTCCAAAGAGTCTTGGATTGATAAAAAGAGAACTCTAGAGCTTTCAGTTTCATCTGTGGCTTTGTATCCTCAAAAAGCTGAGAACTTTGGGAATGCAATCGGCCAAGAACTCAAAGGTCATTATAATGCTCTGCCTTTCTTACTCCTTTCTCTCCTCTTTCGCCTCCACTTCCCCCTCCTTCTTTGATATCGCCCAGGTTTTATATGTTTCAGGTTTCTGTTTCTGCAGTCGAACAACGGTGGTGTCCATACAGGATCAGACGATTGGGAACTAAAAATAATAATAGGCAAAAGAGATTACAAGACTCTAATCTGAAGACTGACCTTACCAACGTCTACTTAAACTTCGCATTTGCTAAACTTCTTGATAAAAAACATAACTTCTTGAGACAGATAAACCAGGGAAAACAAACACTCTCAAACTTACATACTCCCCAGGGTTTTATAATCTTTAGTTTGAAAAAATATTTATGAGTTAAAAGACCTTTAGAGTTTGTCTAACTTATCTTGCATAGCTTCTCCGTAATTATCAATCCAGGTAAATCGAATCCGTAATTCAGGATTGCAAACCGCTTACTGACTGAGTGATAATTCGGACGAGAATAAATCTAACCCACGTCCTCAAAGATAATAACGTTTCTTTTGATACCAAGCCAAAAGTTGGGGCTACACATTCAGTGCTGCAGTCCAAAGGCCTAACAATGAATTGCACAAAGTTGAAAAGGATAACTTGAACTGCAACATTGAATGTTCCAAACAATGAATTACTCTAAAAACACACAAATAACAATGTGGACTGCAACACGGAATGTTATAGCGTCAAAAGATATTATTAACGTACTGTACAATGTAGTAATACAAATTGAACTACAGGACTCAGCAGTATTATCTGATGTAGCGTTTAGTGTTGAGTTGTGGAATATTTTCGTGCAACTCGCAACAACGACCTTAAAGTAGTAGGACAGGTGTATTTGTGAGTATTGTTCTTTAACGTTAGTGTTGTGTAATCTTCTTGAACTATAACATCATTCAAAACAAAAAACACACTACCGAACTAGAGAATTCAGCGTTGCCTATAATAAGTGCATAGTGCTGCATTAAGAATTAGTTGCAATAAAGACGAGTATTATATATCCGTACAGCCAATATTCCTAACAACGAATTATGTTCCAGTAAGATGAAAGCAATAACTTGGGCTGGAAAAACGAAACTTTCTATACAATGAACTTTTAAAATAGTCTAATTCAGACTACTGCCGTTATAGACGTTAATATCTTGCATTCCGTAACATTCAGTGCTATCTAATTGAATGCTGCAGTTCGACTCAATTACAACTTGGAATGTTACGCCATGAAATGCATTAGTAACATTCATAGTGATTCAATCCAACTATAGACACGACAAACCATACTATATATTGCTGGACTATGCAGCCATTGAAGGTTGTATACATGTACAGTACAACATTCGATGTTGTAGTCCCAGTGTATTTAACAAGTAATTGCATTTAAGACGGAAATATTCATTTTGAACTACAACAGCGTGTATCCCTAGCCGTGAATTCATTCAAACAACGTAACTGTCACAAATAAAAGTAAACTCCTATTTGAGGGTGAAAATTGTTTTACTTAGAACGACAAAGTGTTGTCTTGAAAATAGAGCAGTCTTCGCACTGAAACAGAACTATACTTGACTGCAACACTGAGTGTGTCTGACAGTAAGTTTCCGCTAAAAAACAATTCTTTGGACTGCAACTGTGACTGTTTTTTAGCAGTGAATGCCACTAAGGGCGGAACTAATCATTTAGGGAAAATCTTGTCTCATCAAAATTTGCTTGCATGTCGAGTATTTTTTGGCACATTGGGTTCTTGGCATAGCGACAGTAGGGTAAAGTTTATTATAAACTGTCTTGCATGGTATGCCTTTTAGGAACGGAATGAGCAAAGTATGCAGAAAAGTTGAAACTAAGTCCAAATGCCTTTTCCCAATTCCAACGCAAAGTCTAAAGTTAACCCTTTTCTGCCACGATGGGATGCATGCAAAGCAAAGCAAGCGTCGACTTATATGTCTCCGCATGGCCTGTTATCTTTGGCAGCTTTATGGCCACTCACGCGGGACTTTGGTGTGGGTTTGGCGCATCTTTGCGGGAGCGGGAGTAATAGCGAGAACGGGAGTTCCAGAAAAAGACAAAAAAAAAAACGCGTTATGTACGGCTTCCTGTCCTCATCTGTCCGCCTTCCACTTTTTTCTCTTTCCAACCAAAAAGCCAGAGAATTCCAAAGCTGGTGCATGCATTAAACCCCACTATTCACATTATAATCTTTCCTGAGCGTTTCTAGAGTTGATTAATATGCAAATGCTTCTATAGCAAAAAAATGCAAATAAGTTTGTTATGTTAAGGAACAAATAATTCTCCAGGAGATCTTCATAAACTTGGGCTGATATTTTGACAGGTTGCCATAAACTTTTCCTCATGCACGTGTTTACAATGTACATCGAGTTTGAGGAAGTTCGGTATCATATACATCAAACACTAATTATTTTTTATCCGCGATCTTTTCCCAAAACTTCGAGGTATATATCGTTCTAAACAGCATACTAATACCAAGCCCATGTGATCAAAAGTTGGGTCACAATTTGTTCATTACCGTCCGTATGCGCCGTTTTTTCCCGCTTTCTTAGTTTAGGGAAATGTGAAAAACGTGACCGAACGGAAATTTCCGAGAATTCCTCCGTTTAACGAGGCAACAAAACATCAGGATACAGGAAATTGCTCCTAAGCATCGGCTCCAGATTATAACGTAAAAAGACCCTATATACCTTTTATCTGAGGGTCTGAATCATGGAGAACTTTTGCATGGGAAAACGGTCGTAAACGTTTCCCATACAATGTGGTATACAACGCACACTCATAGCAATAGCACCTGTAAGGATAAGGACAAGCCTGTCGATGGTCTATCCTCGTGAATAATAACAAGTTTAGCATGTGACTGGTCAGACGCGAAAATTCCGGGCAAAAAACGAGTCTTCAAACTCTTTAGGGCTGTCAGACATAGAACTTGCTTTGCTAATAAGAACTAACCCAAGGATCCGTGGAATTCCAGCGCAAAAAATCCGTCACCCTTAACAACATTATAACATGAACGGATGTTTTACGATGAATGTAATTAAAAGTCACTGCCAAGGTTAAAATATTCAAAGAATAAATAACACACGAGATAAACGAATTAAATATGCTAAAAATATAGAGACAAAACGGCCAAAGTTAAAGCATTCAAGAAATACAATAATTCAATACATTAAATAGAATTATATACATTAAACTTGTTAAAATGTTAGAAAATACATACTCTGCCTACCGGGTCATTGGGTTTAACATGTAGGTGCCCAATTGTTACAAAAGAGGGGACATAAACAAGTATAACGCTCCCGGGCTTGTTCGCATAAAAATGCGCTTTAATGCGACCGCCCCGGGTTACAATTTCGAAGGGCAATGAAATAAGCCGCAGCGATGAATTGCGGTAGAAAACACTATAAAAGCGAGCATTGCGGTTTCGACTTTATATTGGAATGTCATGCCCTCCCTTGGCAAATCTTCCCAGAACCTTTTTGCCTTCATCCTCCAAGGAGCAGCAGCAGTAGTGCAGTAATCTCTGGTGCGCTCCAGGACAAGAGTCTCTCGCACACCATGATCCCCGTAAAAACCCTCATTCTCGTACTTATTTTTTTCTTGAAACATTAAGAGCCAATTAAAGTAACGGCAATTGACCCATACCAAAGGATCGTTAGAAGCTCCAGCTATGGATTTCCCAAACATAGCTTTACAAGTCTTGCCACTATCATTACTGTAGCTTAGTTTGTGTCGACTAGAAGACGCCCCAAAAAAGTTTTCCCCTTTGTGGAATGTCAAAAAACAAAAATAGAGAAAAAACTCAGAACAACATGTGTTTTAAAAAATCCTTGCTGTATGTGAAACTGCCTCCGTTCTTTAAGAGGAACTGTGACGGTCTGGCAAGAATGAAAAGCAATGCGACAAACGACTCTGTAAACAACGAAAATGGCTGCTTGTTGGGTTTGCCGCGCATGCGCTGTCGATTCCCAACGCTCCAGAAAGGTGGTCAAAGCTTTACCTTTGTAATAGAAAAGTTTTGAGACATATAATGATGTTATAAACACCTCAGCAAAAGCGTGGCGGCAGAACAGAAACCTTTGGGGCAAAAAATAGTGGCTGAACCGGCGCCAAAGCGAACGACACTATAACACTGCGCGAAGTGTGCTGCAGAGGTCTTGGCTCGGAAAAAGTATTAACCAACACGGATGCAAAACCAACCCCACTTTGACCTGTTTGTAGGGATTGCCAAGTCAACTTTTCGACTCGTAACCTGGAAATGACAACAAAGCTTAAGCGTCTTCATTTGCATGATTTTGGGCTTAAGACCACTGCAGTTGCAAACCAAGCAAAGACTCCAAAAAAATCCTCTTTGAAAAAACAAGAGCACCTGCCTTGGCGTCCAGCCCATCCTCCATTCGTGAACTTTGTGCAAGTTCTGGGTTTTCCAGAAGCACAAAGAGAAAAAGCGAGAGAAAAGAAAACAGAGCGGCATGGGAGGACTTTGGGACCGCAAACACACAAAGACAAAAAGCTCATTAAACAAGTATTTTTAGCGCTACCCCCTCCACCCACCTCACCAAAGTAGAGCGCTCCGTTGACATTACCTACACCAGACCAACAATGAAAATCCCAGTACTGTAGACTGGCCTATTGTCATTCAAACCAACTAACTTTTCTTAGAAAATTTGCCATGGCTAATTACGTACATACAATTTAGTAATGAAACAAATCAACAGTTTTAAATAACATAAAGAGCAACAATGAAATGTATATATACTTTTGTATATACTAGTTGTATATACTAACGGAAAGTTGTATATACTGTATATGACTGCACTATAAGCAACAATGAATGACGAGTCGCGGTTATGGACGCAATTTAGGTCTCGTTGTGTATTCATGGTCCAGTTTGGGTGGACTGATGGTACCCAGAGGTTAACAGATGCCCTTATTTCTTATTGGTGGCACGTGCCAGGCTTCAGGAACGCTAGAATAACGGAACCGGTGCGCGTTTTTGAAGATCGAACCGTTTCGCGCAGGTAAGCCCAACGTTTCTCGCCCTCTATTTCCCTTTTCTTTTCCCTACCCCCTGCGTCCGTTTTAAAGACGGTGGTTGGGGGGTGGGTTTTATGTCAAGGAAGGTCAAGATGTAGTCAAACCTTTTCTTTAACAGCCCCTTTTGGGAATAATTTGGGGGTGAATGATTGCAAACCATTGAAACACCCGCTAAAACGCAGGGACCAATCAGGCGCATGCGCTCTTCCCCGCATCCATCCAATCTCTGGAACTGTTGCTCGCTCTTTCTTTCGAACGTTATTTTTGTTTGATTTTATTTTTCGAAAAGCACGTAACGAAAGTACAGCCAACGAATGAGTTAACAGTGAGTGTATGCAGGTTTTAATGGCTTTAATAAAGAACTCGCTATGAAAAAAGGCTGAACTGGGAGAGAATGTTTCGGAAATGTACCATAAATCAAGACGCTTTATTATTATTATTTTTTTTATCCCAGCAAAGTCTCTGGAGCGCTTTTGTTACAATCACCCCATATGCAAATGAAAGAAAGCGTCGAAAGGGGATTCTAATTTTGAAATACCCTTTACTTATTCAACCCTGTCTACTTGGAACCGATGAAATGTATCTGCATACAGAGCTTTGGATAGTAATGATTCTTGCATTCATCCCCAAACTTTGCTCAAACTGGAGCAGCTTAATTTGCATCTCTGCCCTATCTTTTCGATCTCGTTTGAAATCAATTCAGCACCCTTGTCCCCGCTTCATGTAACCCCTTTACGCGCCTCGCGCATTATTCTACAAAAGATCGACTCCCGCGATCCCCGAAATTAGCATAAATCTTAATTAACCCCTGGAAAAATGATTCCGTCCTAAAGGGATGGAAAGGCGTTGCAGCTGCCCGAGCAACACGCGAGAAAGAAGGACCCAGATTTACTTTTCCTGTCATTTCCGTTGCATCAAGACGAAGGATTCCGGTATAAAATTAATGAATGTTTTGCTAATGAAGACAAACGAATAACGGAACCGGAGGCTATTCTTGGGGCTCCGCAAGAAGTACAAGAATATAAGCAAAAGAAAGATGGTTCAGTATTTTTTTGTAGCACTACCCATTATTCTCTCTGTGTGAAGTGTTTTCCTAAGACATAAATACCGAAAATACTTGCGGCCATATAAGCTTGGCGCGATGCAAATGGGGACCCACAACACCAGACACCGGCACCCGAGGTGTGAAAACGAGGACCAAGTGCTGGTCAAATTGTTTCTAGTTGAGTGAGTCCTGAACGAAAGCAGGAATCCATTGCAATATAGTACGTATCACTTAGCGACCTTGAAGCTGTTTACTACATGTCGACTTATCTGCGAAATGATTGGCACCTGATTAACCTTACAAAAAGTACTGTGAATCGAACCATTTTCATGATTCTGTTATTGCCACTACCTCATACAGTACTAAAATACAAGTTTTTAGGTTTCGAGATCTCATGTTGGCAATGTGGAATTTGCACACAAAATATACACCCAGATCTTAATCAAATTAGGATTACGCCTGTGAGCTTCATTTGAATTCAAATGTGAAAGGATCACCAATTGAACAAAAAATATATTGGTGAACACAATTATAATTCCAAGGCCGATTGCAACGTTTTGTTTGTAACTGTTCTTTTGCTAATAGTAATAAAAGTGCTTCCTTTTTGTTTCCTGTACTAATAGTAAAAGGAAGGATTTTGTTTTCGTTTTGAAAATTTTGCTGGCTGACAAGATTAAAGAGAGTGATTAATTATAATAATTATTGTGACATTTGTAGGATAACTTGTCAGATTATAGAACTTCAAAATTGATCGAGTTTAGACCTTGGTTTAGACAAACCGAAATATTCTTCTGTTGAATATTACAGGCAAACTCGAAAACGTCACTGAGTTTAGGTAAATTGGAAAGTTCACTGATGATTATCACTGTCGAAAACTTTATTTGGGAATTTTTTTTTAGATTATTTTTTCTTTATTTCAGGAAAAATGAAGTTTTGTAGCCGAGCTCGGCGGCAAACTTTGGACTTTAATACCAGAATTTACTACGTCAGGCGTGGATTCTTTGCTCCAATATACGGCTATCGCTGCCTCGAATCAAGCTCAATATGCAAATGAGGAGTGCATGCCTGCAAGAACGCAAAAGACCGAGGCATATAGAGCCTTGGCAGGAAAAGCTGGCAAAAGACGCTTGCGCAAGTTATTATAATGAAAAAGCTTTTGTGCCCCGAAAAAGGGTTAAAAGCTTTTCCCAAGCAAGCATCTCGAAAAACTGACGCATAGCTAATGTACCGAAAAAAATCTTTCCATTTTTCTTTTCAGAAGTGAAGGAATAGAAGCTAAAAAAAATAAAAATCACGCATAATATAAAAATTCGAGGTACCATTATTTATGTGTCGTACATATATGCATGCATGATTATAGAAAAAAATGCAGAGCAGCTGGAACTGTATGCAGAGAACGTGAAACGTGAATTCTCTTCTCCCGGTTCTGCATCCCGATCCCTTTTGGCTTTGTTACATTATACTTTTTTTTTTACTCAGATGATCCCCCCCCCCCTCCCAGTCTCTCTCTCTCAGCTCTCAGCTCCTGGTACAACGCACAGTTAGCCATATAAGAGAAGCCCTTCTGGTCGGATAATATGCAAAAGCCATGAAGACTACACAAATTAGCTGGGCATTGAACGCTGTGAAACTCTTTTCTCCCCGCGCGTTTTCTCTATCCAAGAGTTGCGACTTTAAACCGTTAGAAAAGTCGTAAATCAAAATCACGGATATATAAAAAAAATAGAGCACTAAACAGCCCAAGCTCCCGCTCCAAGTTCACATCTGCATACGTACATTCATATTCACCAACACATTCAACCACAACTGAATTTTTGCATAAATGTGGTTCCTTTTTAGCCGAGCACCCCCCTTCATTTGTGATAGAGAGCTTCTCAAATGTATGATTTAAGCCAGAAAGGAGGGGTTGGGGGGTTCCGCCATAACATTTATTTTTTACTCCAACTTGAGAGCCGTTGCTCTCATCATCATCATCATCAAGTTTCCATAAATTGGGGCTTCCATCTGAAACTGAGGAGCCAATTTTTTTTAATAAAAAATATCTTGATAGTTTCTTATAAAAAAAGGAAGACTGGCCCCGTTTCCCAGCTTTAATCATATGCAAGACCTCATTTGCATACGGACGAGACTAAAATGTTCCTCCCAAAAGGTTCATGGCGATTTCTACCAAATCAGAACATCCAATAACACATAAAAAGCTTGAGCAGCCTCTTAAGAGTGCTTCTCCGAAACCAGTCTGACTCAAAAAGTCCTCTTTGTAGTTTCCTTTCACAAAACTTATACACTTGAACCTAGCGCTCGGTTTCCCAAACGATATCAAAACGACTTTTATACATTCAAAAAATCCAGCAAATTTAAGTTAAAGTATAGGGGACAAAAGCATTCTGAAAATAAAAAGCTGAGACTGAAATCAAAGTGAGGGATGTAATTTTCCGCGAAAATTGCGCTAACTCGGTTAAAGTTATGGTGCAGCAATTCACAAGTTCAACAATTTCATCCGTTTTATTCCAATTAAACACCTTCTCTTCAAAAATCTCCTTTATCCATAACCCAAAAGTTCTAGTCACGCTTCATTTGCATATTCCAGCGATTCCGAGCTAAAAAACTTAAAAAACTAACGCGAGAGGGGGAAAAAGACGTGTGTGTATGTATGTGTGTGTGTGTTCGCTCTTCTTCACGCAAGTTTCCCTAAGGATGCTACATTACATACTTCCAATGCAGGGCAATGGCCCCTCTTCTTCCTTTTCTTCTTGAGAGCTTTTAAACTTCGCTTCTTTTCACGTTATTTTAGCCTGCTAGTTCTTTTTAAAAAAAATAAAAGATTAAGTTCGTTTTTTTTATTTTCTCATTTTTTTTACCATAGAGAGATGCTAGCAAGCTTTTGGGAAGAGGTATGCATGATATTATTATTCCCGTATGGTTGCCTTTGTCAAATTCCGCGCCACACTTTTTTTCCTTAACCCTTTGAATCTTTTGGAAAACTCATTTATTTCCCCGTATGGGAAACGTGCGCTGCAAGGCCATGGACTATTCTTTCTTCTATCTTCTTTTCCTTCTCTTCGATTCCTAGATATAAAAACTATAGAAACTTTTCCTACCTCCCGGTTCGTTTTTTTTTAATTTGAATATAAAACTTGTTGAACACAACCAAATAAAAAAACCTTACGAGGATCCTGCTGCGCAGCATATTCTGGTGCCAAAAGATCTCTTCCCACATTTCCACATTTGAAAAACTTTTTTCCCTTTTTTATCATTGTTTTAAATTTTTTTTCTTTGTATTGGCTATCTTGGTGACGTCATGGCAAGGATAGGTGAGGTTACCAGCGAAAAGGGCAACTAGAACTCATTAATCAATAAATATACAAGTCGCCTTTTAAAATATACCTCTTTTCTTCCCTTTCATGTCTGCACGAATCTCAATAAACGCCCAAAGGCCAAAAAGATCAGGAATGCGACAGTCCCAAAAACTCTCTCAACGTAATCTTAGCCTCTTCTCCTTTCATCGCATTTCCATTATAACGACCTGGAATAAGAGAGACGGGAGCGTTATTAGAGCCAATAACTGAAAGATTGGTGCTAGGCTTGCTTCTTTTTCGTACAGAGAAAGAAACAAAGTGAGAAATATTAGGCCGTAAAGGTACCATGACTGGGCTAAAAAAATTAAAAAATGAAACAAAAATCTCGGAAAATTTTACACAATGGAATTTCCCTTTCCAACTTTTTACCTCAAGAACTTTTTGTTCATATCGCAAGGGAAACGAAAATACCAACCATTCCCCACAAAAAGAAAAAGATCACATAAGAAGAAAAAGAGGATTTGAGTCAGCAGCGTTTTATTTTGACTCTGTTCTTAACGGAACATGTCATGAAACGAATACTTTCCACATTCCTCAACCCTTTTCGACTTTCAGAGGCTTGGCTTGGCCCCTTTTTTGGAAAATCATGCAGCAAATGATGCCACTTGGGACTTTTTTTTAAATTTAGCTTTCCTCTTGTTCTTAGGGGATTATACCAAAAGCTGCAGGTTCATCTTTCTCGAACGTATCTGATCGTTGTGATGTCTGCGTTTGCGTTATGTAAAAGCCAAAGCCTCCCGAGATTGTTTTTACATAAAAAGAGGAAGACAAAAAAATACTAGGAAAAACTTAACACTCGGTTCAGAAAAACCAACAACGCCGAAAGAAAAGAAAAAACAGGATCTGAATATGAAAACCGAGCGTGCGGGTGGCAGTTCCTGATAAGAATTCAAGACTTCAACACTGCAAAGAGCAAACGATATTATGCTACAATCCAAATAACGGAAAAAAGTAGGACATGCGTGGGTTACGGGAAACTTTGCTATGCAAAATTCTAATCCCTAAAATCCCTTGATACAACACGTGAAAGCTTTTTAATAACCTCCTATTGTACGATTTCTCCATCAGATTTGTGCGATTCTGGGTTCGGGACACCGAGAGGTTGAAAGGTCAGCAACTTACAGGCCAACGGAGAATGACTAGGACGAAAACTTGACACTTTTTCAAGGATATTCAAATGAATCGAACGGTGAAGCAGAAACGTGAGTCACAATAAAAACCAAGAAAAAAGAACTTGCATTGCAAAGTATCTCATCAATATTAACTTAAATTAATGTGATTTTCTTTATTTATAATTTTAACGGCGTGTAGGCCAAAAACCCGTTATCGGGTTGTTATTCATGTATACATGTTATTTGTATACATCGTTATTCATGTAAAGGTTTAGTGGCGAGGCAGTGATCGTTATTTGACTTTCCTACTTAAGACGGAAATTTAGAAACCACTCCTAAACATTTCCTAATATTTCCTGAAAATACACTAGCATATCTTGGGTATATGTCCTACAAATGTATAAAAATTCAATGTAAAGTATCTATTACATATACTATACTTAGCTGTAGTTTTGTACTATAATGCCAAAAATCCCATTTTTTTCTTGGCCTTTATTGTCCAGCGGGTTTAAACTTCCCTTACATTCCCTTCTTCCGTGTCCAAACCAAACCGAAATCCTAGAGCACGTTCAGATTAAGTCAAAATGGTTCTTCACTCTACAGTGAAATGCGTTGTAATGCACAAGAGAAAATTCTGACTTAATCTGAACACGATTTAGGAGTTCGGTTTGGTTTGGACACGAAAGAAGGGAACGAAAGAGAAGTTTAAACCTGCTGGCCAGTAAAAGCCAATATAATTGGATAAGCGCAGATCTCTAGAGTAATTGCTCTAATTGGGTCGTTTTTTGACACCGTAATACATTTTAATAGCAAACTTGCTATAAACTGCGTTGTTACATTACAATTTCACAATCTTCAGTGTCACTTTACACCTTATTTAATGTGCCTAAAATGTTAACAGGTAAGAAAATCGTTGTGGTACATATAATAGTTTGACGGAACTTAAAATGCACTAAGAATCCCGTCTTAACTTTGTATTCGCTAGCGGAACCGTAAAATACGATATAATACAGCAAAAAACTGTAAAAAGACTTGCGTGCGTTGAACGCGTCTTTTTTGTTCCCCAAACGTCTGATAGTTTAGCAGTTGTTGAGGCAAGTTTTGTTGGACATTAACCTACTATATGAAGCGGAATGCTGCAGCACCGCAACAAACTAGTCTTACCTATATTGTCGTCTTGTTGCCGCAACTAACTCGCCAACGGGTGTGCACAACAGAAAAGACAAGAAAATGAAACTAGACTTATCGTTTTGTATAAATTTAGTCATATAGAAAATAAGTTTTCTGGCAACAAAAAGTTGGCCAAGTTCGGAGACCTGCTGGATAAATAAACAGAAAAGCAAAGGGGCAATTTTCTTTTGCGTTGGTTTCTTTGGTCACATTCCAGCCAAAAGTGTACCTTCTAAGGCACTTGAACTGCGAAAATCAGCTTTGGCAATAATTCAATCCCTGTGTTGGGTGTTGCCTTGAACCAAATGGAAGGAAAACATCATCTATCTTACCTTAAAATCGGATTCTTCGAGCTTTCCTCCTTCCCGTCTATCCCTTGCTGCTGCAATAATTGGCGTTAGTAGCAGCACTCAAACGTGTTCTTGTCGGAGAGACCACAGTGCCGTATAATAAACTGTCTGGAAGGTGGATGACGCCCTATGTGAACCTAAAGGGAATTGTAATAAGTAATTAGTGTCTTTTACAGCTCCCAATGATCCTTCAACACTGCTTACAAGACCCCGACTTCTCTTAATTGATCAAAAGAAAAATTATCCACGATTAAGGTTAACTACTGAATAAAAGCACAATTTGTATTACATTAGTTCTCGCGCCTAAGCTCTCCATTTTCTTTTATTTCTTTATTTTAATTTCCTTGGCAATGCTGAATAACTTGGCCCCCTTTTGTTTCCTTATCCTTTTCCCTACAACATCCTTCGAATTAAGTAGAATGTAACCATTTCCTAAACTAAGCAAGCCACGGCTTTTTTTTTGTCTTTTTCCGTAGCATAATTTCACACAAGCAGAAAAGAAACACCTGCGAATGAGGAAAATAACGTCAAAATTGATTCAAAGGAAAGTAGCACTTAATAAAGCGTGTAATTATATTTTCTTCCTTTTTTACTTTATAAATGGGTGGAAGTGACGGGGCTTACGCCGCGTACAAACAACGTTGGAGGCAACCCTTGGCTTAATAACGTCAATAATGTTAAATAAGCTTCAGCCAGATTGTCTGTTTTATGAGCCCACACTGGTGGCAACGGTAAATACAAGAAACTCACGGCTGTGCGCTCACTTTCAGTCAATATCATAGTGTTTAACCTAAGAAAACAAAAATATAAAAATCAGTTTAGTTCTATAATTTGGTTTAAGAAAAGGGAGTCTTTTTTAGATAGACAATCTTACTGCTGCACGTAAGCTGGGAGAGTCGTATCTCTATAATCCGTCCACGCAGGAGCCGATTCAACAGGGAATGTAACTATTTTGATCTTTCCATTGATTCGCAATTGTTGAAGCAATGCTTTTAGACGGAATTCACGCTCTGATCCAATTACTTCCTCTGACTGGACGCATAGAAAGACTCTCACTTTGAATTGTTTCCATTGGGGAACCTTCAAAATATTTACGAAATATTACAGGTGAGTACTGATTTTTAAAAAAGTAAAAAATAAAATACTAACATAAAAACTTATTTTCTATTTTATTATCACTAGAAATCTATTTGCATTTTAGTTATTATTAATTGATAACTATTTAATTTAGTTGTAGTTTACTTACTATTTTGTCTCAGTCATCAAAAATAAAATAAAAACAAAAAGAATACATTTTGTATCGGATGGAAACCAATAAATGAGAAATTTGATAATAAAGAAGATGTATTACCATATTCACAATGCACGCGAGTTGTAACAAGAAAAGTCCGGTGGTATCCAAGGACCAATCAGGGCTGACAGGTGAAATCCGATTGGACAGAAAATCCATGGGCCAAACATCCAAATATGACAATTCATTCCCTCTAAAAATACGAAATAAATTACAATTAGACAAAATGAGTGAACAGGCTCGTCTAAATCCTAATGTAAACCTCTTGATCTTGGTAACATCCAAGTTATGGAAGTGACGGCAGAGGCACACATTCTTCTGCATTTTCAGTACGTCCGAAACCATAGCCACGTACTCCTGCACAGATGGGCGTGTCTGAAGCTGGGGGGAACGTAGCGGGAATACGGCATCCGACAAGGACGAGATGGATAGCGCTGATACTGATGCCACGACCGTAGCAGGTCGATCACTAATCCAAATCCAAATCAAATATAACTTAATTTTTTTTTTAATTTTTACAAAAATTATTTGTTTTCACAAAAAATGCAAGAAAGCGAAAAGCTTCGAACACTCTTACAAGAAAACTTCGATATTAAAAAAAATTAACTAAGACACTTAAAAAAATAAAAAAATAAACAGAAAGTTTAGAAATAAAAATTGTATAACAGAACGCAAGTTGAAAGAAAAGAAGATCCAAACCTGGGACTGAGATCTTGGAGGAAATCTTGGGGGCGAGTTTGGTCATAGAAACCTAATACGACAGTATTGGGTTTCATGGCTCCCAGGCCTGACAATCGAACAAGGTGACGCAATCCTTCCCGTAGAGATGACGCTATAGTGACTTCCAAAAAGGCTTTAACCCTGAGTTTTTCTATGATTGCCAGCCAAGCGTTTTGTTCCTCTGCAGTAGGCTCTCCAATAGATCCTTCTTCACTGCCATCTTCGTCATACAAGGCATCAGGATTGGCCGCAATCTTGACGTGACCCAAGACGTAAAGGCCACTTTTCTTTAAGGCGTTGACGAACGTGATCAAAGGAGCTGCAGAGCGAGGATTGGAAACGAGTAACAAAACTTGAGGGCGCCAAAACTTGACATGGTCTTTCCTCGCGTCCAGTAACAACAAATACTTTCGAACCTGGAATAGAACGAAGAGAAAAGCTTAGAAATGGGTTACCTTTAATAAAATTTCAAAACTATACTTGATGGAAAATGATTGCTTGGCTGATGGAGCCCCAATTGGCTGTTCTTCCTGGCGAAAATAAATGCAAAGATATGACCAGCACAAGGCACAGGATAACGGCTACTGAGGCGTAAATCGCATTGATGACAAACATCATAACAAGTGTCCCCAATAAACCCAGTAAGGCAGTATGCCAGGAAAACAGTGGAAAACTGGGTCTATACAAAAATAAATTCAAAAGAATTAATAATAAATAATAAATGTAACAGTTATTAATTAATTCATGAATAATAATTAAAACTTACGAAGAAAATAAAGAAAAGAAAACCAATTATTTAAGAACTACGAAAAATGAGAACTCAAAAATTACCGGAAATTTGGAGCTGAAGACAATTCTGGCATCAAGCAAGCCACATTGGTGGCTGCATAGGACAGTAGAAACAGGACAGAGTTGAGTTGGGCGATTTGATTCAAGGATCCAATCAAAAGGCACAGTTCAACGCCAATCCCAACTCCCAGTACCGCCGCCCATGGATTGCCTTTCCTCGTGCCCCAATTAACCCATGTTAAAATAGGTCCGAATATGTTATCGCGGGCTAACGCCGCTAATACTCTCGAAGATCCAATGAGGTTGGAAATAGCTGACGACCACGTGGCCGCCACAATACCCACAGTCACAAAAGGAGGCCAAAGACACAAGCCTTGCAAATATAAGAAATGGTTTTGCAAGAGAAATGGCGAGCACGTGCCAGCAGTGAAGAGCGAAAGGATGACGTAGACGCAAAACGAGAAGCAAACTGCTGACAAGGTGCCAACAGGTATGGAGCGACCAGGATCTTTCAGCTCTCCTATTGAAATAATAACAAACATAAAAATTGATAATAACTTTTAAAAATATAAACTGATAAATATTGGTAAATAATTTGATATTTATAACGAGAAGATGTCTTTTCTTTACCTGACATGTTAGCTCCAGCCATGATGCCCGTTACACCACTGAAAAGGACACCGAAAACCATTGCAAAATTGACTTCGGTGCCTGCCGACGAGTAATCTTGACCATAATGTGGGTATAAATTGCTCTCTAGGGTTGAGGTTTGGAAGCCAGTGTAGGAGCCATTGACTCGATACGTGTCATTTTGTACTATTTGGTTAGCTGCTGGAATGGGGATTTGCAATGGCCCTTGGGCTAAAAAGGACACCAAAACGGCTCCCAGGCAGGTCACAACTACTGACAGGATTACAAATGACGTCCGGGCGAAAAACGCAGCTCCTGTTAAGCAGACACCCACGTTGACTAAATTCATAACGGAAGCGTACAAAAAGCGCCACCAACGCCCATCAGGAAGTCCTTGGGAGATCAAGAATCCTAAATGAGGATAAAACAGAAGCTTTAAACAATTGAAATAAAAGTAATCCAATGGCTATACCTGACGGTCCGAAGTTTTCAATCAAGCCTTCGGCGCATCCTGTCAAGTACAAGGAGCTACTGACGATATTTGCAAAGCAGAAAAGCGTTCCAATACTGCCACCGAACTCCGGACCCAAGGTTCTACTTATCATAACTAATAAAAACAAACAAGGAAAGGTCAACATCTGACAAGGTTAGGGTTTAGGGGGCAAAAAGGTAGCTTACAATAACAACCTCCCCCCTCTATAGCTCCATTTGTAGAAATAGCGCAAACAGAACTAACTGTAAAGAACAGAATGATGTAGGCAATAGCAAACTGCAATAACGTCTCGAGTAAACCAGCATTTCCAATCAGAAAACCTATTAATTAGATAAATATCGAAGGGAATTAATTGTCGTTTTCTTTGCGTTTCTTCCATGTTTTCTTACCAACTCGAAGGAAAAGAAGGGCACTGAACATGGATAGTGCAACTGGGCTAAAGACTCCGGCCACCGTACCCAGTGTACGATGACTTTCGGCAGGTTTGGATGTATCACATTCAGGATTATTCAAATTAATGGAGATTTCGGAAGGTACATCAGGGGCCGAGCCACTTAGGCTTCTAAATAAGCGTCTCTGCAAAAGGGGAGTACCATCACCCGTGCTGTGGGTATTGATAGAAAACGCGTTTTCGACTTCCATGTTTTAGTTCAAAAACCCAGTATAATACTGTGGCTTGTTAATGATATTAGTAATGCCGATAAGGTAAATCTATTTGTGGCGAGTTTGCCTAACGAACTAGCAAGAAAGCAATACTTTTCTAGAGATCACTCGAAATACTTGGTACCCATTACACTGGCATGTGCACTTCTGAAAGGACCCGTTATTATATTAAGGGGTTTTATGGGGTATCTCATGTAAATACGCCTACCACAACAACACTCCACCGAGACACGACACAAACTGACACACCCCCCTTTCAAGCTCTTCAAAGGTCTTCAGACGTACTTCGATTGGTCGCTTTTGTGCCTTAGTTTCAGAAACAAACATGCTTATTGGCTGCGTTTACACGCGAGCGTGCGTTTCAAGTTAGAGAGCCCCTTAGCTTCTAAGCAATAGCGCGTTCCACTGGCTGCACTGGTGCAACATTTTTGGCACTCAGTGCGTGTACACAGCGTGTAAAGATATATATGTTAGACACTCTGAGTGCCAAAACTATTGCACCAATGCGGTCAGTGGAACTCGCTGCAGACGTCTCTACAACTATTGTATCGCTGTTATTCTATCGCCTGGAAATAACAATATCGATTCCTTTCCTTAAATAAAGAATTTCGATTTTATTAAACATAAACAAATACAAAGAGGACGCCAAATTTGAAGAGATTTTGTTTAGAATGTCAGTTGTCGAGTATGGACCTGATTCTGGAGGCAGAGTAAAGGTAAGACAACAGTAACCTGAGTAGTATTGCTTAATATTATTTTTTTTTCCTAGGGGCTTGTTATCGTTAAACCGATTGTCTATGGAAATGTTGCGAAGTATTTTGGTCACAAAAAAGAGGATGGTCATACGCATCAATGGACGGTTTATTTAAAACCTTACGACAATGAAGACATGTCTGTGTACGTGAAGAAGGTACACTTTAAGCTCCATGAAAGTTACGTCAACCAAAACCGCGTTTTGAGCAAACCGCCTTACGAAGTCACGGAAACTGGCTGGGGAGAGTTCGAAATCATTATCAAAATCTACTTCCAAGACCCAAACGAGCGTCCTGTAACGCTCTACCATATCCTCAAACTATTCCAAAACGCTCCTGGCTCTACTGCGAATATAGTGGACAAAAAACCTCTGGTTTCGGAGTTTTACGAAGAGATCATCTTCCAAGAACCTACCGCTATGATGCAGCAATTACTGGAAACCCTACGACCACTAACTCCTGGACCTTACAAGCACGAAACCGACTGTAATCACCCCCATCTATTAAAACTGTCTTATGTGGAAGAAAATAATCGCATATCTAATTCATTATTATCGTCGCTTTCTAGATGAAGACAAGAAACGAAAGACTTTGGAGGCCATTGAAGAAGCGAAAGGAAAAGTCCGCAATGAAATCAACGATCTGAAAGAACGACTGACGTTATCAAAGGAAACCATCGTCAAATTCCGTGAAGAGGTGTCCCGTGCCCAAGCTTCGGGCGGGAGAACACCAGAACTTGTAGTAACTTGAGTATACAAAGACCAAAAAACACAAAAAAACACGAAAAATAAAGTATATCTTTCCCATGCTGGGTAAACCTTGTCAATTTCGTTTTCCTATTGGCTAAACATGCACACACTCTAAATTTCGTGTTAAAAACTTGTTTGCTGTCTCTGTAACTATAGTTAAACTCGTCAAAAACTTTCAGAATTTTGCCATATCGAATCTCGCCGCTAGACGGGGTTTACCCGGCGGCCGACCTTGATTTTGTCCAACTTGTGGACGCGTATTTTTTTCATTCGCTTGACCGTTCTTGTGATTCGTATTACCATTTTGTTGATGGCGACTTGGCTGCGACTGCGCAGGCGCTAATGCAGGGGCAGGTACTGGCGGTGGAGGTACAAAAACGTTCTGCGCAGGCGCGGCGTTATGCTTTGCAGAACCGGACTGTCTCCCTGCTTGTACTTGTAATGGCACAAAACTTGTAGCAGGTCTCGTTAGAGGAAACGGAGGCATGGGAAATCTGTGGTTGAACTGATGCGGAATAGGCATAGGTAACGGGATAGTCAACGGGTTTCCTCTTAATCCAAAATGAGTCAACGCTTGACTAGCAGCAGCTTCTGCCGCCTATACAGTTATGGAACACAGAAATATTTAGCTATCTTTTTTTTTATATATATATAAAACGGGTCTTTGAAGATTTACCACATTCCTGTCAGGAGCTGGGGGACCAGCTATGCTTCCCCCAATCGGCAGATCAATCTTGGCTACAACGCCATTCAAAGTCTCAAGATAAGTATACATGGGCACGCCCCAACCTAAAAAATTGGGATATACTCGTTAATTCATACTACATAGAACTAGATTGGATTTTTTACTTCTTTCCTGGCATTTGATCATGAGTTCTCGGGTGGGATTAGTCGGAGGAGGCGGGACCATTAGTGGTGGCCCTAGTGCAACCTGTGGCTGAAGATTGGCGCTCTAAGATAGTCCAACAAGGTACATAAAGCACATTGTTAATTAAGTGGATTTAATAGCAGTTCTTAGTTAATTAAATTCCTTAAATGAAATTTCTCTCATTAACGAAATGTCTTGAAGTACCGGAATTGCTATTATTAAGGCTCCCGTATACCTTAGCTTATTGATGCGAAATAATCACAGAATGGCACTGATGTTTGATATTGTTTTGCCGAAGCCTCGCGTAAGAAAGTAAAAACAGAAATCGACAGCTAATTGCCGGCAAAGTTTCTATGCTTGTTTTGATTCCGGAAAGTACAATGTGCCACCACAGTTTGCTGTAGTAGCACAAAGTCTCGAATCAAGTCGTCGAACATTCGGAACAAGATTTATCGAAAAAGGCTCGTCAGATTTGAAAGCAATGTAACACAGAAATTTTCTTTTGTTAGCAGCTAGTGCACAACCAAAGGACACATTTTTAGTCAACGTATTTCTCACAGTTGCAAACTTCATTTGCATATTGCTAATTTATATCTCATTGGAACAAAATTTGTCCTTGGTTGTGCACTACCTGTTAGCAAGCTCAAGATTACTGTCAAAGAATTTTTTTCATTAAACGTACTGGTTTTCTCAAAAAGTTGTTCCGAAATTCCCCACGCTAACCGCCTATACCGAGTTAAGGTATACGGGAACCTTAACTAAATTATCAAATGCGCTCACTTTCCTTTAATCATTCTGATAAACTTAACTGATCACTTTTTCTCTTGATTAAGATTTCTTGAATAATAGAAATTCCCTCAGCTTATCACGAGTTCTCAAATTTCTGGAAATTCCTTCACTAAACAATGTTCCTTAAATTTCTACCAACTCATAAATTAGTTAGGTAAATAACAACAATTCATTTAAATTGACTGAAATTAATAGTCCCGTTAATTAATCTAATTCCTTATCTTAAAATCAGACGTACTTGGAACAATTCCTGCAAGCTCAGGGGTCGACCAGTAACGCTGGCTACTGGTGGTGTTCGTTTATCCGGTGACTCGATACTGGCCGAACCATTGCCGATAATATTCAGCAATTTTCCTAATTCCCTACTGCAATCGTCGACCAAAGCGGGGGGCGTGGTAATGGCTTTAGGAGCAGGTGCAGGTACAGCGCTGGGCAAACTCCGTGCCGCTTCTTGCAAAGTGGGCGCTTGAGCTTTCTGCTTTTTCAAATTGAGCCAGATCGCCTCAAATTCACTCACCTGGTTGAGCGTTTGTTTCTGATTCTGACTCTGATTTTCTTGTCCAATATTCAACAAACTTTTCAGACCTTCAGCCGAAGGAGGCGTAGCAGCAGTTTCGACTGGCTGTTGAATACTAGTAGTACTGCTTCGAGCCCTTTCAGCCATAAGTAACGACGCAGATTTCCTAGTCCCTGTACTCGAAGCAGGCGCTCTTGCAGGAGGTTTGGAGGGAACTCGAGCTTGGGGCTGCTCTTTAGTTTTGGCGGAATAAGAAGCTGTCTGCATCGGCGGAGGTTTGGCGAAAGCAATGGGCGGGAAGGTATTGACGTTTCTGTAGCCATGGCTGATGTTTATTAGTGTGGCTGACGATAACCGAAACGTCCTTAAACCAGATCCTTTGATGCTAATCGCGGCAGGAAACTCTTCGTCAAACAAAACTTCGTAAACCGAATCCATCGGCTTTGCTGCTTCTACGATTCCTAAAAAAACCCTCGGAGATTAAAAAATGCTAAACAAGTAACTTCAACATGAATGAGCTATACCTATGATGGTTCCCTTTAGCCCGACAGGAACTGAAGACCCTTCTTTTACGTAAATAACGCGGTCCATGATTAGGTAAGTAGTACTGGGGTCCGGAATTGCGCTTCCGCTGTGCAAATGGGGCTAAAAGAATAAAACAAAAATATAAAAAAATGTCTAAAAGTCTACGCTCATGAAAATATTGTTTACTTTATAGAGCAAGTGTGGTTTGACTCCCATGTTGACCACTTTTTCTTTCAAATTTTCCTTTTGACGATCGATTTCCTCTTCCATGAGTTTAATCACGTCGGTTTCCAAGCCCACGCCCCCACAAGTGGCTCTGTCGGCCTGTTGACACTCAAGTTGATTTACGTAAGCATCCAAAGCGGGTAACATCTCTTCCTCTTTATCTCCAAAGATCTCTTTGGCGTTGTAAATGTCATTGCTGGCATTTCCCGACAGGAAATCGAAAAGCTCAGGGAATTTGGCACAGTAATTATTCAAGATCTCAATGCATTTCTTAGAGTACTGCCATTGCCCTTCAATGCGCTTCGAATAGCCAGGTACTTCTTGGTTCTTCTTGTTGAGCTTGAGGTTCAAGCCCACGCCCACTTTCTTCCCACTCGAGGAAATGATAAACACATTTCCTGTGATTCTCGACAAGAGATGCGAACTGATACCTACGCGCGTAGCAGCCATGTACCCTGGCATGTACGAGCTGCCCTTATGGGCTCGATAGATTGCTCGCAGGTCTGGCTCCGATCGTACATGACAGAGAATCTTGATTTGAGTCTTTTGATGGGAACTGGCCTTGACGACGCGAGCCATTGAGCCGTAATGTGGATGACCCAACATAAAACACACAGAATTGGGCGGAAACAAGTCTTCCAGACTCTCATATTGGCAGATGGAACTCAAAGGCTCTAAAACTTTGATGTCCTGTACTGTAGCCTGTAAAGGATAGGGAGCAATCACAGGGCTCCATTGCTTGTCCAGTGTCACTCGCCCAGCCTACAAGAAGTACAGAAACCTGATCACGAATCTTCCTAAGTTTAACTTGAGTGTTCATATTGTACTTACAAAATAGCAAAAAACTTTAGAACGAAAAAGTTATATTAATAAATACAGTAGACGCCGCTTATTGTGATCAAGTTTGTCAAGTGAATATTGATTCTATTAAGCGGAGATTCTAATAACCGAAAATCGGAAATATGCAACAGAATGCTACGATTAATCGGCCTGTGAAACGAACTGGCTTGTTTAAACCAAAGAAACAAAGCACCGTCTACTTTTTGATACTTTCCAACACGTTTCCTTTCTCTAGATTCACTACGGTTTGTTTCGTAGCGATTTTTCAACAATTTTTATAGAGATGATTGAGGAATTCCTAATTTAACGGCCGCTTACCTTTGTGGCAAATCTCTTAAATTTAACTTGTCTTAAGTTTGAATGAGCCGCAACTTTTCTTTTACATTTAAATCAACTCTTTCCTTGTTCGTCGCCATTTTTATATAACCATACGTCTAAAACACAACTGACACAGCGCCTTTGGAGCCTATTCCTACGGCTAAGGTTTTCAACACGATATCCCTTTTAATTTTCACAGTAAATTAAAGAAACGGGTCATTCAATTGAATAACCTGCTCACTTAATTAACTGGGAAGTTTAGAAGGGATTTCCCCCTAAGCGTAGTAGTAGGCTGGAAATTACAGGATTGGTCAAAACGACGTAAAAGTAATGTCATTTGTCAATAAGCAAAGTCCATGTAGCAACCACTACTGTAGTTTCGTTACTGTAAATGTGAAAATTCTTTTGAAATTGATTGTAATATTCGAAAGTGTGATTCTAATAACCGATTAAAATGTTATGAGTTTTATCATTCTGAATCGGTCCTTTAAAATTCGATTCCATAAAGCGGCTGATTCTAATAACCAGTGATCACAATAGGCGGCATCTACTGTATATCAGGTAATGAATAAATAAATCAATAAATTAATAATTACTTAATTCTAAGCTGATAAATTGAAAATTTTTCGATAACAGGCGCGAGCTTGCATGCCGTAAATAAAAAAAATTCGTAAATCCATTACGACTAATTAACGCATTAAAAATACGAGGTAATAGTAAAACCACAATAATAAAAAAAACTAATTAAATGAACAAGACAAATTACAAGTAAGTAAATTAACATACCTGTGTGACGACATATTGTCTGCCTTGAAGAGGCGTGACGTACACGAGCATTGGGGTATGGCCAATTTGTATGCCCCAACGAGTGGCGTATCGGTCACGGAATCCGTCTTCCAGCATGCCCCATTTGCGTTGATCTTCTTCGGATTCCACTATGGATCCTGTACTTTTATCAAGGTCAAATCGCACCTGAGGCGAAGCCACGCCTACTACGCGCCCTTCAACTAGGTGGGGCCAATCCACATGGACTACTTTTCCTAGTAGCTGCTTTGCTATCTCGCGAATATCTTCTTGAGGCTTGGACAGGATCTCCAGGATCATAGACGCGCCTCTGGCAGGCATTTGGAAGACTACCACTCGAGCCTCAGTCAATAAATGCTTATGGGGGATATGTCGCAGTGTAGGAAAGCCCGGTACGAACAAGTTCAAATCCATTTCGGGGTGCAGACCTTTGACTAATTGTGACGGCGAGGAAAGCAAGAAGGCTTCTCGAGGCAGCTCGGTTAGTTGGGCGTGGTTATGCACAATAGATCCAAAAACGCCTCTGCCTTTATATGCGCCCAGATCTTCAGCTGTGTACATGTAAATCTGCATGGGCCCATGCTTATTGCGTCGCCTATCTTCTTCTGGTAACTGTTCGTCACACGATTTCATGGCCTCTAGCAATCGCACCTTAAAGAAAGCAGGAAGTTAATAAGATTTTAGAACTTTTTTCCACCACTTACTTCGTCAATAAAAGGAATAAGAACAAGAGCTTCCCAATCTTGCTGCTTTCCATTCAAGTCCGTACGGAAATTCACGGGGTAATAGTCATAAATAGGACTAAGTGAACTAGTCATCAATTCTGCGTAGGCGGATGGCAGAAGTTTTTTACTAAAAATGCATCAAGATAAAAAAAAAAAATTCAATTATACGACAAACAAAAAGTACCATTTTTTTAAGAGGCAAGAAAAATAAAAACAACAAAATTGCAAGGACAAAAATTAAAAAATAACAGAAAATATTGCAAACATTAATTACCTAGCGGGGGGAAGAACTCCTAATAGCTGCTGAAACGGCAAAAACGGCCGACCTATCTCAAACTCCAACTTGAGATTTTTGAAATTCTGAATATCCGAGATAAATGGAGCGTAATGATGCGGGTAATACCACGACCAGGAAGCTACGCCCTCGTAGTAATAATACAAATTCCACTGGATGGCTCGGACATATCCTTCTGCTTCTGAGCGTAGTACTTCTCTAAACAAAACAAAGAAAAAGGTTTTATTTTTTCCCAAGTGCAAAGTTTCGATGAGAAAAATTTACTCTGTAACTTCAGCATATTCCAATTTCTCCTTATAATAGTTAACTTTGTGAGCCCTAAACTCTTGGACGAGCAAATCCCCCTCGCTTTCCTCTTCCTTTTCATCATCGCTTGAATCGTCTTCATCCACGGTTTCATAGCTGTCACTATCATCGCTGCCACCTTCTGAGGCCGCTCCACGTAGAAGATCTTCAATCTCAGCGTTTTTGGTGTCCAAATAAGCTGCTAGTTCTTTATTTTTCGCCTTTTCTAAAGCCTCCAATCGAACATCCCTAGCTCTCGCCTAAAAAGGATAAAAATCAATATTTAGTGAAATTAAAAGACCTGCAGTTGTATTTACTTCGGCTGGTTTGTATCCATTGCCACCTTTTCTTCCTTCCAACCATTTCAAGTCAGCTTGGCTGTCACTGAAGTTCTCTAGATCCATACTAGACAGTTGTTCCAAGAAGATTTGAAAGCGAGGCAGGTTTAACTTCCCTCCTTCATTGATGTATCCTACAAAACCGCTCTTTTAAACGATACTTTCAAGAAATTATGCGTTTTTACCATCCAGTTTAGGCAAAACTGCCTTATACGCTTCATAAAGCAAAGGTAAAGCTCCTTGGTGGATATGTAAGTTAGGTAAATGGGGTATAAAGTCGTTTCCAACCAAAAATCCCATCAAGACCTATCGAACGATGTGAACAAAATATCAAACTTGAATTCTTAAAAGCCTTAAAAGATATTAGAATGCATACCCAATCGTCAATAATGCTTTCCAGATCATAAGGAAAGCTTAGTTTGTCTTTGACGGATGAAAACTCGTATTCCAAGTACTCCCTCATCAGTGATAAATGCAACAAATGGAATGTTGTATGTTCCGGAGCCGAAGGTCTGGAAGCTGCGGCGTTTTTCTTACGATTGCCTCCAAATTTGACTTCTTCGCGTAACAAAGCGAAATGCGGCTCGTGGGTGCACAATCCCAACATGATTAAATCCGCATCCAAGCCATATAAACAGTGGCGTGTGTGAGGATCGTGATCAGGTAAGGAACGTGACCAGCGAATATATTCCATAATTTTGTGCTCTCCTTCTCCAGGCGTCTAAATAAACAAAACGAAACTGATAAACTAGACCTGACAGACGGAAATGATAACTTCCACATTATCAAGTGCTAAATTGGAAATGGTAATTAGAGGAAGTTATAGGTTAACCGTACTTGGTGTCCAGATAGAATAACTTTCACGCCTTGCCATAACGGATCTGTGGATATTTTGTTGACAACGAAACAATTCAATTGCTCTTGCAAACGAGCCATGAACGGTGTTCCAGGTGTAATACAGTTAGAATCAAAACGTTCTTCAGTTGGTATTTCTACGCCTTTAGCACGTGCTTCCTTTTCGCGAGTTTCCGCTTCACGGGCTGATTTAAAACGTCTTCCTCTTTGCTGATTCATCTTGGCTCTGGGGGCCACTCCATCCACAGCCATGAAAAACAACTTACGAGGTCGAATCATGCGAAACAAAACCTAGGAATTAAACTCATTCATTTACTGACTTAGAGGTTTTTATATAAGAATCAGAAGTTACCTCTAGATAATGAAAAATGTCCGCAAAAATCTTTTCTTCTGGTATGCGGCTGACGACATCTTCATCGTTAGGATGGGAGCAGACGTGGATGATGCCATTCATATCCAAATATAAGTTATCAAATTCAGGAATCTAAGATTTAATGCGGAGTTAGACTTATTAATGTAGTATACATTTCTTTCCGTAATGCAGCCGCAAGATGCGTTCAAAAGTTTTTTTTTTTTAAGAATGAAAACAATAGTATATACCTGGTATTCCTTCACAACCTCGCTAAGACAGGGATAACGCTCACTTATCCACCTATAAAACTTGGGTACACCCATTGTCCTAAGGTTCCTTTAACTTATAATGCTTAAAAACTAGCCAAACCTAGTCAAAAACTTCCCGCAAACAACAAACAACACAATCCTCGGTTACTACCAACACGATTACTTGCTACGCAACTCCGAAACTTGTCAAAAGAGTTCGAGGAAAACTACCACAACGGCATCTAGCGGCAACAACGATAAACTATATTGAATTGAACAGGAATTGGACAACTTTTCATTTCTAGTTCTTCAAAAAAGCGAAACAATTCGATATATATACTCGAAAAATCGGAAAACGATCTAAAGAGGTTTGAGAATTCTTAATGGTGAATATGAAAATAAACTTCGAAGAAGTTTGTTCTTATAAATTAAAAAGAAGGAAAACTATGAAAGTGAATTAGGTCTGTAGGTCTTTAATCTTCACGCATTTCTGTTACAATCCAACACTGAAAAGTCTTCTTTTAGCCAGTTAAACCACTGAAGGCGGATTCTAACTCATCCGACAGTTGTTGCCCAACACGATCTAGTTATAGAAAAGATTAATTAAAGATTAGGAACATATCAGTCGCTTAAAGACGAACTAACGTTACCTCTTCTCGCGCGTTCTTTCTTTTCTTTCTTCACCCGCATCTTGGACATTTTTGCCATTTTCTGGTTTCCTTGCAATAAGCTTTCTGGATCTTGCTTCTTTTTCCTTTGTTTCAATTGAGGCTTATTGCTTTGCTCTTGTTCAGAGAATGTTACACTCTTTGCCTTGTTCTTCTTCATAATCTTTGCTATTTTAACTCGTTTAACCTGCAAAATAAGAAATATAATGGAAAATTGTTCCTGTTTGCTTAAAATACCTCTTCATCTTCCTCTTCGGAAGACTCTTCAGCTTCATCCAAATCCATTCCATCCATATTTAATGCTCCTATCATTACAGCATCTGATGGCTTCACGTCATCGATATCTGCCATTTCTTCTTCTTCAACCGTTTGGAAGTCTTTATCATCCAAGGTGAATTCCTTTCCGTATTCCTGGACAATGGCCGAAGACAAATGTTCTGGCAATTCGTTAGTCTCTGGAGGCATGGTGTAATATTTGATTTTCCCCGTAGTCCAATCTTGCAAAACGCGTTTTGCTGCTGATCGCATATCCGGTACACCACCTTTTCGCATTTGACCCAATCGTCTTGCCAAAAGGGCAAGAAATTCGTTACAAGTACGGAAATCGGGCACGTTATAGTGGAGCATTGCCTAAAAATCACCCACAAAAAGCTAAATTTATCTGAACGTAACTGCAACGAATTGAAAATTACGTATTGTTTTCCTGTTCGGCTCAAAATAGCTTGCACAGGAGCAACAGGATCCTCCAAGTTGTCCAAGCTGATGGCATTCCGCAATGCAACGCTGGTGTCATCTTCTTTACCATTGGAAGAGGCTAAAATGAGACCTGGACTATCCAATAACAGTGTTTTCGAGTCCAATGCCACTTCTTGCATTGTCCTATAATTTAGAAATGATTTTATTTATTTGATTAAGTTTAATTTCTTTAATGTGTTTAATTACTTGGTAACCCCAGCAACTGCTCCCACATTACACGCTTTGCTTCGCTTTAAGCTGTTAATTATGCTGCTTTTGCCCACATTAGGCATTCCTTTTTTAAAAAAATTTATTAAGCAGTGTTTTAAATATTTTTCTTTATATTGCTTGCAGCTTACCGACTACGCCAACTCGGATGGCCGTTTTCAGACCTTTATTGCGACTATAATTGCCTAGCAGCTTCATTAAGGTATCAGCTCCCAAGCATTTGGATGTTTGCATTTCAGCTGGAGTCGCAAGCAAAAGTTTTTTCCTACCTCGCCCTAATCGTTCGCTCTGAACTTGAGTGGATGCTTTAAAGGCAATGGCGGGGAATTGTTGTCGTAGGTAGGTAAGCCAGTTGGTCAGATTCTCTTTAGGTACCAAATCTGTGAAAGAATGTAAATTTTAAGAATGTTTGAGGAGGTTAATAAATTACTACAAACCTGCTTTGTTGAGAATGAAGACGAGGCGCTTCGAAGGTCCACTTTCGACAACTGCTTGTTCAACAGCATGGCACCGTGTTCCTAGGGGATCACGAGCATCCAGTACTTCCAAAATAACGTCAGCAGCGTCGACAACTTTGCGAAATTCCTTGTAAAAAGCTTTGGCAGAGGTATCTGACAATTTGCCCTTGCCAGTGCTCTGCATCTCGACTTCCTTTACGGGAGCTTGCTTGGTTTCAAACTCTTCGTCTCTTTGTCTTGCGTCCGCCGCAATAGCTGGAAAGAAAAACCATGATGAGAAAAACCATAGATGGGAATTTAAGTTAACAAGCGTTCAATTACCAGATAATCCACGCTTGTCAGCTACTTTGCCTTCTCGAGCAGCCTTCCTTATATTTTTAACTTCTTCCTTTCTTGCAGCCTTCTCGGTTTCTTTTTGAAGCTTAGCTTGTTCCATTTCGAGCAAAACTTGCTCTTTAAATGGGGCAATATTTGGAACGTGTAAAGATTTCTTGGGGGTGTTGTCTATTAAATCATAATATTTATTTGATTTACTAACGTATTTCGGAAGATTCCTTTACTTTTCTGTGGGTTCTTTTTAGCTTCTTTTTTTTGCTTTCGACGATGCTCTTTCATTTTCTTCTGGATAGTATACTTGAGCTTTAGCGGCATACGCTTACTCTTGACGCCTGAATAAGAACATGAAACAATGAAAGATAATAAATAAAAGATTCTTTGATAACTTACGGAGTTGTTTCTTCATGTTTAAGCTGTTGTAATGATTGCTAACTCGGAAACTAACTTCACACTACCAAACCCACGTGGATCTAAACTTTCCGCGTGGATAAATTGTGATATACGAAACGCAAATAATAAAACGCGAATGATCCTGCGAAACCGCGCGAGGAAATCCTGCATGGTAACATGTGCGAGACCATAACTTGATTGAAACGGTAGGCTAAATTTGAAAATAATATTTGAAAATCAAAAGAAATAAAAATAAAGGTCTATTATTAACCAAACCTAACTTAACCCGACCTATCCTAACCTAACATAACCTAATCAAATATAGGATAAATATAATTTAAATTTAGCTTCTTGCAAGTATTTTAAACACTTTAACATAGTAAATTAACTACTTTGAGACCCTTGGTGACAAATTAATTTCAATTTTGATATTGGCAATTTCAGACTGAGTTAAAATACTCCTATTTTGCTATTAGTAAAACGTCAAACGCTGCCAACCAATGAGAGAGCTGTTTCGAGGTCCGTTTGGCGCTTCGCATTACGCGTTTTTCCCATGGTTTTTCCGCAACCCGTAACAATATAACAAAACGTTATTGTTTATCGTTGCCAGTTAGGGAAGAATGTATCTTTAAAAAAAAATTGTTAGAATTTTTTTCTGAGCTACTGTTACATATTTATTAGTTTTATGTTAGATTTAATAACATTAGAGTGCGTTGTTAGTACTTTAAAGCTCTTGTGGCGTTGCAACGTTTTCGAGATGTGCGCACTTTTTAATTGTTTTAGCGCCGAATTTTCTTTCCTGAAGTCAGCAAACAATATATTTATGACATGCTTTTTAATTTTCGTTTATTTTAAAGGCAGAGGCTACATAGGATTTTTTACCCTATTAAGGTTAAATAAACTGTCAAAAAAAGAAAAACTTGGAAACGTGGGCTTAATCACTTAAAAGAATGTTGCACAGTAAATGACTACATGCACATAAATAAAAATTCCACTTTCCAGAACAGAACCACAAATAAATAAAAATCCTACACGGTAAATAAATGCTCTTATTACATTACAAATAGAAGAACAGTCAGTAAGAAAAACACTACTTCTTTAAGTCAATAAAAAGAACTTGAAAAGCCAAGTTTCCTCGGTGATTAAAAACTTCCTCAGCTGCTTCCTTTCTTTCTCAGAATTGTCACAAATAAATAAAAATGTTACAATACCCCCCAACCCTTTAACCTGGTTTCAGATAGCAATGTTGGCCAAAACACCCAATACTTTGAATACAATTTCTATAAAAAGAGCTCCTAAGATTACGATAAGAACACAAGCTACACTCAAATCGTCCCAACTCAAGTTTAAAGGCTCTTCAGTGCTTCGGCTCGGATCCTTTTCAAGTGCAATAGGAGAACTTATAGTCTTACTGGAATTCACGGTCTCGAAAATGAGGCATTCGAGGTCGCTCGGGTCCGTAGCGATACCCCGAACCCTGGACTGGAAATCCTCCTCTTCCGCCACCCCCTCTACTCCCCCCTTGGGTAGGGGGATGTCTGCGTAGATTCGATCGTTCCCGGTCCATTTCCAGATCTTCCAAGCGCTCCGTCAATGCCAATTTCTGCTGAATGGCCATCCGAAGCAAGGAATTGAGCGTTTTTTTCTCATCTTCCGCTGCAGACAACTGTCGCTGCAATTCATCCACCTCCGTAACGTATTCTTCACAGCGAGCTGCAAACATAGCTCGCTGGGAAGAGAATGTAGCGGCGTCCTCTTTCAACATACGAAGTTCGTGGCGGAGCTTCGTCATCGTCTCTGAAACGATCGCTTTCTCCGTTTCGTACTTGGATTTCAGGTTTGTTAGTGCCACTTCGGCGGTTTGTTTGTTGGCCTTAAGAACCGCTCGCAATGTAGCAATCTGCTCGCGTTTCGTGGACAATAACGATTTGAGTTTTACCACCTGTTCCTGCAATTCAGCAGATTCCTGCTCGCTGCTCTCTGAAGACCCTATTTAAAACAGAAAAAAACATAATTCGGATTAGAAGCGATGATAAAAAAAAAAAAACCTGTGAAACGACCCCATTTTCTATTCAAAACCAATACCAAACCATATCAATTTACCTTCGTTCGCGGGGCGAGGTTGTCTCGACACCAATACAGCTTCCAAAGTCTTTCTTAGATGACGCATTTGCTCTTGGAAGTTCTCGATAAGCTTGCTAGAGTCTTTGGCAGGCACAAGAGCAGGCATTCCATCAGCTCGGCCCATTCTTCCAAGCAATTTCTCGCCTCGGGTTAAGGCAAGCTGCACTAAGGGTTCTCCACATTGATTGGCAGTTTCTATGGCCAGTTCCAACGTATTCAAGGAAGCTGGACCTGCACTCCCGTCAATTAAACTGGACGGCTCGCTGTCGGGCAAAGGACGATTGGGTAAAGAAATGGTGGGCAATCCTGCAGCTTGAGCTACATGGTTATGCATAGCTGCCAGCTCTTCCAACAAGGGTCCCAACTCCGCATGGAGGACTGACAGTGCTGAACGACTATCACTAGCCAAATCAGCCAATGCAATCAGATCCCCATGCAGATCAGACACTTTCTGCTCGTTATCGACCAACTGTGTTAAATAAAATAAGAAAAAAAAATTAGTAAGCATGTAAGCACCGTTCATCGAGTTGGAAATTTGTATCCTGGATGAAACAAAACGTACTTTTTTCCTAAGATTAATAAGATCCTCTGCTATTTCATTCTCTCCACTGCCAGTGGCGGCTCGTAGAGCCCATAATTCTTGCTGAGCTGCTTGCAATTCCCTGAGAGCTAGACCAGCACGGTGTTTATAGCGCTCCACGGCTTCCTGTAAATAGGGCGCACTGTTTTCCCAAGCACGTTCGCCGCCCTCCTGCATGAAACATGAGTCCAACGCCATTTATATTTTATTTCATGAAAGGGACGAAAACGAAATGGAAAAATATTTACGGCTGGCGGAGTCTGATCAAGCGTGTCTTGGAGGTGCAGTAAAGCTCCAATATGGGATTCGAGGCGCGCTAAATGGGCTTGGCGGCCGGTTAACTCTGTCCTTGATTGTTCAATAGCGTCTTGAGCTTCCCGCAGGCGGGAACTTAGCTGTATCTTTTCGGTTTCCAACTAAAAACAAAGAAGTAAAGAGCAGTTGTAGTTTAATTCTGGAGCAAAATAAGAAAGACGTACTTGTTCAACTTGTTTTTCCCATTTGCGTAGTTCATGGCCATGGATTTCACTAAATAAATCCGAGCCAGGACCATTGGAGTCATCGGAATCCTTAGCTGCCGATTTCCCGGACGATTTTAGCAAATCAGCTTCGAAACGTTTCAATACTGGCGTGTCGTCTTCTCCCTCGCTTCCCAAGCAGTCTTCTCCCAAACCTATAAAGAACCAAAGATTTGAACAAAAATTAAAAAGAAGGGCGGAAATATATTACCTTTAATGGAATAGGCCAAGCTAGACAAGTTGTACAATGACTCGCTGTTGATACGAGCTTCCAGATCTTTCTTTAAGGCATATTTGGCTTCCCTCTCCGCCTAATTATCGGAAAAAGTTGTCCATTTTCGGGTGAAAGTTAAGCACGTTCGATTTACCTGTAATTGATCTAAAGCTTCTTCCATCTGTTTTTCAGCAATCCTACGTAAACTTGATAATTCTTGGACTTGTTGGTGCAGAAGCTCCACTTCTTCTGTAAGACGACGGATTTCATGTTTCGCTCCTTCAAATTCGACCTAAAACAAAAAAAGCAGAATAAATAAAAACAAATATTGATCCTATTATTTAAAGCAATGGAAAACGTACCTGTGATGACCTTAAGGCCGAGACTTGCTTTTGAAGTCCAATATTCTCTTCTTCCAACTCGGAATAGTCCGTAAGAAGTCGGGTTTCGCGAAATTTCAGCTCTTTAAGCTCACTCCTTAGAGTTTTTCTTTCAAAGTTGTTGACTTCCTTTTCTTTGTACAAATCGTGACTCTCTTGAAGTAGTTTATCTTCCTCGGATTTATGGCGCTCGATTTCGGTCCGTAACTGTGCAAGAAAGGAGAAGCTTCGTTGTAGAACGTTCTTTTAATTCAATTAAAAGATTTTACCTGGCGAACTTCATTTTCGAGGTCTAAAATCTGGGAATTTAAGGAAGTTTCCCTGGCAGCTGATTCAGATAATAGGGATTCTTCTTGTTCAATACCGCTTTTGGTGGTAACTTTGTGACTGGTTTGGAATCTGGCTAAGGCCTGTAACAAGAAAACAAGATTAAACGGACTAAACTTGTGAAGTTTTTGCGTAGTTAACCTCTTGAGTTAACGCTAACTCGTGTCTAGTGTGGTCATATAAGGCTTCCAACTCTTCACACTTATGCTGCAAAGACTCTTTCTCTTCCAAAAGGACGATCCCATACTGGGCTGACTGGATTTTTTCACTGTTTGTTTGGTCAAGCTCCCGCGATAACCGTTCCACTTCTAACTTTAGGGTGTCCAGAGATAAGGGGGGAGATTCCATCTTCCGTGTAATGTAATAAAAAAATTAATAAATAACTGGGGTATTTATTACGAAGTAGCACACATTCTTGTTCGACTAATCACCCTCTCGAATGTCATCTGATGGAGGTTCGCAAGTCGATTAGTAGAGGGTGCGCCTAAACAGCAATACTAATTCGAGCAAGAGAACAAACATTTTCAAATAAGAGGTTAGATTGAATGCCTAATAAGCGATAGATCTTTACACACTACATTTTAAGCTAATCACGTTAGTAATTTTATCGATAATTTACGCTCTAAAGTTTTGGTGAGTAGCAATTTACTTTGTTGAGATTTTATTTGCGAATGACAGCACGGGTGGGAGCGAAATGCTAAACAGGATGCGCAAAGGGTAAAATGTGAAACGGAGTGCGAAAAACAAATTAGAATGGAAAATAGTTAAACTATATATCTCATATAAGTATGAAAAAACAATGCACGAAAACTAAAAATACAAAGTACGGTGGAAACATATTAAGGTGAAATATCTTGGAATTTAAATATGCTTTACCTATATAAATAAAATTGATGACGTTACTAAGGTTGAAATTAACTTCATTTGATTTACTATACTTACTTATATGAAACTTCGAAGACAGACTAATTTTGAGGAATGATACTAGTCAAATACGAAACGGGTGCGAAATGGTAAAGTGCGAAATTTACATTTACCATTATTCGCGCTTCGCGTTTTACCCAGAACCTACTGCACTCTCCCTTTTTTGGTTAACTTTACTGCGTTGTATTACCTGTAATGCAAAATTAATTTACCTAGTTGACTGAATATGTAGATTATTATTATGTATTCAATTTTCTACAAAAATTCACAGTGCAAAACCCACACGTCGGGCTAGCATGACCCTTTCTGTTTACATCTAAAAGCAGCAACTCGCGCAAAAGCGGGTTCAGGCATGTTGTAGGAGGTGTCTAAAAGCAGTAAAACGCATAAAAGCGGATTCAGACATGTTTTAAGAGGCGTGTAAACGTCATAACCTAACCTAATTTAACCTAACCTAACGTAACTTAACGTAAAATATCCCGCCTGGGGCAAAATAAGGCTTGGTATGGTTTGCTGCGGATCGCCCCATAACATGGCTGAACCCGCTTTTGCGCGAGTTGCTGCTTTTTAGAAGAAAACACAAAGGGTCGTGATAGCGAATGCTAAAACCCACAAATTATCACGCTTTGCGATTGCGATTCGGCAGTCAGACTCGCGCATTCTGGACCTCATTTTATCTTGTCTTATGTAAATAACTAACGTCCCGGTCCGAAAACTAGCAAAAAATGTTTCCTTTAAAAGGTTTAACTGTTCTCGCTTGTTCAAGAAGCATAAAATTAATATTAAAAACACCACTGTCAATCAGTCAAAGCAATAGATTAGCACAAATTCGTAATTTTACTCTAAACACTAGGTTACCTACTAAAGAAATGTAAGTTGTCAGACTACCAAATTTTCTTATATTATATTAATTCGTTTGTGCTTAGGATACCAGTAACATTTATAAGCCGTGACGGCATAAAGCAGACATGCCAAGTAAAAGAAGGTGATACATTCCTGGATGCTGCTGTGAATAACGACGTGGATCTTGAAGGTTTTGGTTAGTCATCCTTTTGAGGTCGCATGCTTAAATTTTTACGACATTTCTTTTTCAGGTGCTTGTGAAGGAACGCTTTCTTGCTCGACTTGCCATATTGTGTTCTCTCAAGAAGATTTCGACAAATTACCTTCAAAGCCCACTGACGAAGAGTTAGACATGCTTGATTTAGCTTATGGGTTGTGTGATACTTCGAGACTCGGTTGTCAAGTGCAGGTAACCAAAGATATGAAAGGCATTATAGTCAGAGTCCCCGAAGGTGTCACTGACGCTCGGTCTAGATAACCAATTTCTCTGTTTTGTTAAAGAGTTACTCTACAAATCGAACTGTTAAAAGGTGCAACTCGACTGTCATCTCCGACAGTGGTATTTGTTATTACCTGTATTAGCGACTTATACACATTACTATCAGGGTACCAATAAAACACCCCAAAGATTTTTTTAAACAGCAGTTTGCAACGCCTTTTCATAACGGTTGAGCTTTGTCGCCATGCTCATATCCACATAACGATCTCCAATGCTCACGACGAGACCACCAACAATGCTGGGATCTACTTTGGTAGTCAGCAAAATCGTCTTTCCGGGTTCCAAGAATGCCTTTAACGCAGTTTCCAATTCTTTCAAGGTTGAGTTGTCCAAAGCCTAAGCGGAAAATAACAATAAGGATATATAAGTAAAACGAATAACTGACTAGCTATATTTACTTTGGCGGAGGTGATTTCGCAAATAACTTCTCCCCGATGTGCAGACATGATGGTATTGTAGGCATTGATGACGACTTGAAGACGATTCAGACGGTTATTCTCAACCAAAAGCTCTGCAAAAGAACAGAGTAAAAGATTTAGGGCTTCGAACACACTTTTTAAAGAGATTCTTACGCAAAAGATTGGAGGTAAGGTCCGATGCGTTAGTCTTCTTGGCCACACAGGCTAATCCATCCCGTTTGAGCTGGCGTTTGATGGAAGGGTTGGCCAAAAACTCTTTCAATCGGGGATCTGTCTTGAGCAGGTTACTCAAAACATTCAACTCCTTCTCGACAACTTCGAGCTTCTTGTTCTTGCTGGCTGCAGAATACAGAGCAGAGGCATATCGGCCCTCCAAGGAAAAGACTTGAATGGGAGGCTTAACCAGTTGCGCCAAACCGGCGGAAGTGCTCAAACGGCGGGTCTGTTAAATGTTCTATATTACGCAACCGGAGTACACTTCTGTATAATGGTCATCTTCAGATGGAAGTGACAACAGCTTGCAATACATGTATTATTATTTTAAAAGAAAATAACGAAAAACTGGACGAGAAAATACTATCTAGTATTCGACTAAAAACGATTTTTTCTTGTTAATAGTATCATGGCAAACATTTTTTATCATAAATAAATAGAAATATAAAGTTAATGAAGGGTTAAAAGTAAAAAAAGGTTCACTTACCAAAAATCCAAGAGAAGTAGACGCCATTTTGCAGCAGAAGACATCGATTACGCATTCCTGACAATTATTTTAGTGCTTGCTTGCTCGATACTTACCATATCGATTTTTAAGCAGAAGGCGGATTTTTAAAGATGAAACATATAAAATGCAATCTTTCAATAACGATTGCAATACAAAGTTTACGATCGAAACGTTTTATATCAGAAATTTGACTACACAATGAGGACTGATGACACACTACTTCTGAAACGGGTAGTAATCCATATTGGGAATTCTTCGTTGAAACATGGGTTTTCGTTCTTTCCTGCCTTCTTCTATCAACTTGGCTACATCTTTCCTGCAAAGACATTAAAATTTACCCCAAATTATTAAAAGATCAGATTTTTGCGGTATCAACGAAGAATTACCTATATGCTGGCGGTTGTAGTTCTTCTTCTAGCGTACAAGGGAATTCTACTTTCTTCTCAATTTTGCTCACGCTCGGTCGAATAATATCAACATCTCGTACGCAAACATCTTTCAGTTCTTCTATCACGGTAGGAGGGGCATCGAATCGCATTAAAAAGTACCTACGTTAAGGTGCCCATACCAGTTTGTTATACCATTCGAGAAAAATAGAAGAAACGCTTACATTCCTTCCGTATGTCTTAGACCATGAACGTTAAGTCTGTATGGTAACGTTTTTGTACCCAGACTTTCCATTTTTCTTAGAATTCCACCACGATCCAAGATGCCTTCAGCTGCTCTTTTCAATGTCGCTACCATTTCAGGCTGGGAAATAAAAAAAAAGATACACAATTAATAAGAGCCATTCATGAACGTACAATAATTTAACCTTACTTTGCTCATGGTACGAAGGATTAATGATAATTCGTAGGCCGGCATGCTAAAATAAAATATTACTTTAAGGAAACTCTGCAATTGTTTACATTTTCTGGCCACCTAGCGGCCTGATCTTGTAAATGGCGGACAGTTTGATTTAATACGAGCGCTTGCGCTATACGAATCTGCAATTGACCTCGGTGCTTAGGAACGAGTCAACACTTTATAGAAAACACAAGTCAAAATGTTGGTTCTTGACAGTACTCCTCTTCTATTTTTGAATCTGAGTGGAGAAATGATGTACATAATCGACCAGCGACTTCTCGCCCAACGAATTGACGTAGAAAAAAGCAGCAAAGGTCCTTTACATAATACTACATTGTAAACATAGAGTTAAAGTTTATCCTTAGTACGTCACGAGCTACTAGTCACGCTACTCAGCCCAAATTTTATCGACGGACTTTTCAAACCTCAACCGTTATACGACATGGAAAGCTTGAAAATGGTCTTTCAAAAATTGGTACATTGTACAATTCTACGGCTTCAACAAGACAGTATGGATCGGGTAATTCGATAACTATGAAACTAAGATTTTGGCTTTTTAAAAATATCAATAACTTAAAATGTAGTTGTTTGATTTGATGGTTATGGCTGTAAAATATCAGATGCTGGCTTGTTCCCGCGGATACGATGTAATCTTAATGACCTTGAACCATCTCGATGGAATACGCCGACTAAATGTGCACCAAGATGTGGAAATACTTCTGCAACGAGTTTTTGAGACGGTCACGAAGACATATGGCCAGTACTCCTCTTGGAGGCTGCAGAAAATCCGACAAAACTTGCTTAATTATTTGCAAGACTGGCGTGTGCGAGTTTCGGTCTTCCTTCGAGAAGGCATTCAGTACCCAGACGGCTATTTCAATTTGCAGTTCGTAGGTCCTGTCCCTATTGATTTTGAGCTACCGGGAGTAGCAATCCTCCCACCTCCTCATGCCTCGAAGAAATTCGATGTACCGATAAAGTTCGTTGCTTCGAAAAACCCGTCAATTTCGCTTGAATTCATTGGTAACCGAGGAACTGAGCTTGGCTGCAACTTGTAAGCCACCGTATGTAGTATAGCTATTAAATAATGGCCTCGTTTACTAGGTTTAAAAACGAGCCAGCTCCGAATAAAAAGGAAAATTTAGAGTCCAAGAGTCAATCTTCTATGAATGCAGAATGGAAATTACTCTCCACGTTACTGCAAACTGAATGCCCGAGTTCCGACACTATTAAGCTAAACTGGCTTTCTTGGAGTGGGAATGAAGACGAGTAAAATCTCCTTCTCTTATAGTTTAACCTTTAATTTATTACTTTTAGGCTAACATTTCGTGAGGTCGAAGAAGAACCCGATAAAAAACCCTACGCGAATTCTACGGCTCTTCATTTAGATTCTGAATTAGTGCGTGATATATCTTTACTAAACTTATTGCAACCACCGAATGCAGCCTCGTGTGAACATTTTGAAGACACTGATGTATTAGCTGAAAATTTATTGGATCTCTTAGATCAAGCAACATAATTCATAATTGTAAAGAAATCTGCTTCATATCCGACATCCCGCGGAAATTTGAATTTTAGAATTTTGAAACTAGATGGCTGCACTCAACGAATCCTCGTAATACAATTTGCTTTCGTAGAGTGCAGCACGGTGCAGTTCGTGGTCGAAATAAATTAAGGGTAATTCTGCTGTCTTAAGTTGTGATGTAAATAAATTCTTACGCTCTAATCAGTTGATAAAATTGTATGTGTAATTGTATCTTTTTTTAAGGCTTTCACTTTGTGTGCTTTCCAGATGCAGTTCATGCTTTTGTTCAGCCGACAAGGCAAACTACGGCTGCAAAAATGGTTTCTTGCCCATCCCGATAAGCTGAAGAAAAAGATCACCAGGGAGTTAGTAACTACCATATTAGCCCGTAAACCCAAAATGTCTTCATTCCTTGAGTGGAAAGAGCTCAAAGTAGTCTACAAACGGTATTTTTTAGTCAATTTTCGCATAAGAGGATCTTAAAACGTGTTGCTCTTAGATATGCCAGCCTGTATTTCTGTTGCGCAATTGAGCAAGGAGATAACGAGCTTCTAACCTTAGAGATCATTCACCGCTACGTTGAATTACTGGACAAGTACTTTGGCAGTGTAAGACTTCTTTACTTTTAATAACGCTAGTCTTAACTAAAAAGTTTCTGACTTAGGTGTGCGAATTGGATATAATCTTCAACTTTGAAAAGGCGTATTTTATGCTGGATGAGTTGCTACTTGGAGGGGAGATTCAAGAAACATCCAAAAAGAACGTTTTGAAAGCCATCGCTGCTCAGGACCTCTTGCAAGAGGTCAGTGATACTGATGACACAGCAGAACTGTGACCCTTTCTTTGTCTCACATTCCAAAACGATCTAATCTCTTGACTCGCTGATCTGTCTTTTTTGCCATGACCAAATACCTGCCGCGTTAGTACGTTAACTAAGCTCTATTCGTAGACTAAAAATTCTTATTCTTTTCCTTTCCAAAACTCTTAAACAAAACAAAAAAGAAATAAGCTTATTATGATTTTTCTTCGGAGTCATACCTGTGCTCTTATGCAGGATGAGGCGGTGGAGGGTGCCCTTAAAGATATGGGACTGATTTGAATTTGCCCCAGCCAAGAAAACTGAGACTGACCACACACACACCTTCGACTTCTACGCGACATCGTTTTTGTACTTTTGCTAGCTGCCCAAGTGCCGTACACTGCCGCTTCTTTGTTGTTAAAATTTCCAGATTCCCGTTTCCAAATCTCTTGCCTGTTTTTACAATAAGTTCCTTAAGTTTCTCAGCAGAGTTTATTTGTGTTAAAAGGGAAGCGGCAGTGCCCTACTATCGTGATCGAGTATTATATCAGCCGCAAGGCAGATTACTTTTTCCAAAGATATGTTGTAGTGATTTGAAAACTGATGTCGTAATAAAGGCACATGTAGTCATTGAACTTTTTGTCTTTTTTTCCCAGGAAGAAACTCCACAAGGGTTTTTCGAAGACCACGGCCTGGGTTAAGCAACATCACACCAGTGCTCCACTGTCAACCAATTAAGCTCTGTTAAAGACCAAAAACAATACCGATCCTCTCTACATTCCCATGTTTTTGCAGCTTCCGCAACTGGTTTATCTTGAAGCTTGAGAACAAACGCAGCTAATGACATCACACGTGTATTAATGCGATAATAAAACTTGCTTAAAAATACATTTTTTTGCCTTGAAAGAGATTTATTTCCTTCATTGCACAACAAAAGACAATTGTCTCTATTCCTTGTCGTCATCCTCGTCTTCTTCTTCGTTATTAATGTTGAAATAACGCAATTCATAGCCATCCTTGCTGTCAGCTACTACTCGCAGCCAATCGCGAAGGTTGTTCTTTTTCAAGTACTTTTTCGTCAAGTACTTCAGGTACCTATGGAAACAGTAAAGCGATGTCAGTCTTCTCCAAATATTAACTCCGAAAACAAATCTTAAAATAAAAGCCTCAGAAGCTGTTAGCATCAATATAATTCAGCGACTCTAGTTCGAATAAATGTTGTTTTCATCATAAAAATTACAATATTTCTCGTCGAACTCATAAAATGATTGAATTACCTCTTGGAGAAGGGAACGTCGGAGTTGAGGGTGAGTTTGCTCTTGTTACGTTCTAGACTGACAGCGTTGCCGAAGTTGTTGAGCTTGTTGGACACCTTTACGCGTTCCTTCAAGAATTTTTCCTGCAATACAAACAAAATGGATTGGATCCATGACTCCGCGACATGTTTTCATTAGGGAAGTGAACCCTAATGATTTTCAACATGAATTGCGAAAGCGCTTGGTCCATAATAGGGAAGACAACCCTACACTGCCTTTTTAGGGAAGTTAACCCTATTTATGGCCACAGTTTATGTTTAGACCTCGCAACGGAAGAACACCAAAACGATACCAAAGTGTATCGAACAAGACCAGAATTTCGAGAATAAAAATGCTACTTACGAAGTCAGCAGCATTCATGATGCCATCTTCAACGGGGTGAGTGCAGTCGATGGTGAATTTAAGAGCCAACTTCTTCTTCTTGGAGCCCTTAGCCTTGAGAACTTGCTTGCCACCCTTCTTGGGGACAGCGTCTTTCTTGGACTTGGCTTCCTTCTTGGCCTTTGCTGGCTTGGCAACAGCAGGAACCGCTGGGGCAACTGCTGGCTTTTCAACGACGGGCTTAGGTGCTGCTTCTTTCTTTACGGGTTCAGCAACTTTGGGAACAGCAGCAGGCTTGGCTGCAGCTTCTTTCTTGGGAGCATCCTTCTTAGCAGGAGCGTCTTTCTTGGGGGCAGCCTCCTTCTTGGCTGCCTTGGCAGCTGCTGGGGCTTTCTTTGTCGCTGGAGTCTACAGAAGAACGCAGAGTTGTAGTACAAGCTGATCTTTGTTCATTAGAAGCAAGTAATATAGCAATATTTAGATATACGTGCTTGTTATCAGAGTAATTGGTACAAGATATTCGACTAGCAAGTGAACACATTTTACGTAAATTGGCTAATCTGTTCTAAACAGGTGTTATGAATTTAAGAAATCAGAAACAAAAGACAACTATAATATGACCTCGTCAAATAGAAAATATTATCAGCCATGCCTTTCCAATGAATGGTTAAGCTCATCTTCTAAACACAGTATGCGTGAAATATTAATCAATTTAAGAGAAAGACTCTCTAGGTATGTGTCACAGATGTCAAAAAACGATGGATGATACAAACTTGTAAAGATATTTCAAGATATTTAGGAAACTTACCGGAGCCATGGTTGTACACAACAGCCCACCTTCTTTCACGATGGAAGAGGAAGTAGAAAGGCGGAGTTAAATGCTTTTGAGGAAACTTTTCCGCTAGCAGCGTCTCTGCCGGGAATAGGAATAAGCAAAAGTGCAAGCGGCATTAAACCGAACTAGAAAAGATTGTAAACAAAATAAGCTACAAATTTAGGAAAAAATAATAAAATAATATTCTGAGAAAAATGTCCGAGCCAAATGTAGTTGATAAGTCGTTGCGATCTGTTTTCGGTAATATACAAAGGCTGCTTATATTTGAAGGTTAATAATCTTTTCTTCTAGTTGGAAACATCCCTTACGAAGCAACAGAAGAGAAACTGAAGGACATTTTCAGCGAAGTTGGCCCGGTTGTTTCTTTCAAGTAGAGCCAATCAAATTTATGTCTGTTTTTACTAATCTTAATTTGCGTAGGTTGGTTTATGATCGTGAGACCGGCAAACCTAAAGGATATGGTTTTTGCGAGTATAGGGACCAGGAAACCGCGCTTAGTGCAATGCGAAACTTGAACGGCTACGAAATTAGCGGCCGCATTCTAAGAGTGGACAATGCTTGCACAGAAAAGTCTAGGATGGAAATGCAAAGTGGTTACGCTTTCACCACCTTTGTTGTTTTCCTTTCTCTAACTCCTTTTCGGAACTTCAGGCTTGCTGGCAACTGCTGCTGTGGAGAATCCTTACGGTGATGCTGTCGAACCAGGCCAAGCTCCAGAAGCGATTAGTAAAGCTGTGGCATCGTTACCTCCTGAGCAAATGTTTGAACTTATGAAGCAAATGAAAGCTAGCGCGCAGGTTTGCTCTATGAACATGTTTTTACGTACATTTAATAATAAACTGAAACTACTGCTTTAGAATAACCCTAATGAGACTCGGCAAATGCTACTGCATAATCCCCAGTTAGCCTATGCTCTTTTACAAGGTTTGGTAGCCATGCGTCTGGTGGACCCACAAGCTGCTCTTTCTCTTTTGCAAAAGCCCAACGCTCCACACGCTATAATACCTACTGAAGCACCTGCTTCCGTAATTCCCGGTAAGAAATACTGGAATCTATGAGAGCAACGCCTTTATTAATCCTTAAAATCATTTAGGACACCTTCGGCCTGAGGTTGGACGTGGTCCAATAGGAGTTCCAGCGCCTATGCCTGTCATGCAACGTGAAGAGAGCTGGAATCCTCCTCCGGCTCCAGTGACGAGGGGTAGCTTATTAGGAGACCGGCCTCCCATTGTCCCCCCTCAGGCTCAAGGAGCTCTTCCTCCAGGTTAACATTACTTTCTTCCATGGAGTTAAAGTTGAAATAACAGTGTCCAGGTTTAGACATGGATTTGAGACATATAAGCGATCCTCGTATGGGGCGTGGGGATTTGGATTTGAGAGGAGCTCCTGCAAGGGATCCTAGGGAGCTTAGAGGACCACCTATGGAGATGCAGTAAAGTCCAATTCTACAAAAGTTACATAGAAACGATCTAAGTTATGCTTTTCTTTTAAGGAATCGTGATCCAAGGAGTTTCGGTAGAGATATGGGTGGACCTCGTGATCCGCGAGATCCTCGTGGTGGTCCTGGACCTGGACCCATGCCTATGAACAGGCCTTTGGCAGGGGCTATGCCTCCTGTTCCTGTAGTTTCTGTTCCTGGGCCAATGAACGTGGCTACTGCTCCAAGACCTTCGCCTGCGCAGCCGAATGCTGATCAAGAGAAGGTATTTTCAATCACATCCAGCCTAATGTTCTTATATAACTAACAGCAATTTTAAAAAATAGTTTATTTGATTTTTCAATTTTTTCCTCAGTCTATCTTTGCTTTCTTGTTGCTTTTTAGTAATGTAAACAGATGAAAAAAACTACGCTTTGTTTAGCATTTCTAATTTGCGTAGTGTTTAAAATTTTTAGTACTGTTTTCTTTATCTGATTTTTCATTGTATGTTTATCTTGGCATTTGTTTTCGTTTTTTGCCATTCATTACTGCTACTTGTTTTTTTCTCTTTTAGGCTGCCTTGATTATGCAAGTGTTGCAGCTCTCAGATGAGCAGATTGCATTGTTACCGCCCGAACAACGTCAGAGTATTATGGTACTGAAAGACCAAATTGCTCGTTCAGCACGTTAACGGAGAAAAATACTTCTCATAATTCTCGTGTGACCCGTTTTATATGTAAATTCCCTCCACTACGCGGAATACATTCATAATTAAATATTGGGTTGCTTGGGAGTTAAAATGTGTGGTTCGTATGCTATTTTTTACATTTGTATGCGAGACCCATGAAAGTTATCTCTGCATGACAGCTGCCATCTGAAGAACATTTCGAGCTTGCAGGAGCAATGGCATGTCAATCATATGTCCGCGAAAGGTGAATGCTCCCTTAATACGAAGAAATGAGTTAAATTACGTGACTATAATCTTTTTGAACTAAGTTAAAAGCGTTAGTATACTTGTCCTGAAGCTTGGTGCTCCCTGAAGGCTTCGGTTAGCTCATTGGCCCACTGGATACGTTCTGTACTAGGAGAAAAGGATTCCTGAACTACAGGAACTTGCCCGGGATGAATTACTTGTTTCCCCGTAAATCCCATACGAGCTCCTTCTTGGGATTGAGACTTTAACCCCTCCAAATCTATCAGATTTTAAGTCAAAATTAGCCAAATAAAACAAGAATTAAACAATTTAATTAGTAATTGAGAAGGAAGGTAAAAATTCAATAGAAAAATCTTACCAAGAACTTAAAATAGAGAATGAGAGTTAAAAAAGACGAACTTCAAAGAGTACCTTTATAGTTGATATAGACAAGATCAATTGCTTGGACTCGAAAGGCTTTAGCAACTGTTACCAAATACTGACGAGCGTATAGAAGTTCCTTAGCTTCTGGAGTGCGAGTAGCGCCTATTGAAAGTCACTTTTAATCTTTCTTCTTTTAAGACTAAGATTCTAAAATATACCAATGTCGGCACAGAAATCATCAGAACCAAAGACTAAGGCATCCATGATGAATGGTGCTCCTTGCTGAGTCAAACTATCTGCTCGCTCGCAAATCCGAGGCAAATCCACTAAAGCGCGGGCTGATTCGATAATCATAACTAAGTTGAAGATAGGTTTGTCTTCTCTATTAGCTATTCTTCTAAGGACCATGTCTGCAAACTTCGTATGAATAAAGATTGCAGAACAGTATAGGGAACAAAACTATTGTTTAAAGGGTTACCCAATCTAGCTGTTCTGCGGTGTCCACTTTGGGCAAGTGTAAAGTAGGAGGTAGATTGGCGCCAGTCAGAATAACGTCCAAATCAAGCTGGCATAAACCACTGTCGACTGAATTAACCCTTACAGAGCATTCAGAATTCCCAAATGGTACTGACTGGAGGTCCAGGACTTGTCTTATGTGATTCCTTGCTTCCTCCTAGAAAAAATAGTCTCGTTAAAATCTCTTAAATTTGAATACGGAGACGGTAAAATTAACGTTAGAGTAAGATTACTTTTCGGTTAAGGGCCACGCCATCCTCGCAATCTAAAACGATGCAATCGGCTCCTAATGAAGGGATTTTCTGAACTTTTCTGACATCATTTCCCGGTACGTACATCATGGCTCTTCTGGGTGTATATGCCTACATACAAGAAGCTTATCAGGTTTAAATATAAAATCTCCTTTTGGGAAATGTACCCTGTTGTCCCTTGCCATGGTCTTCAGATTCCTTACAAACATATTTCCCAATCTCCGTTTATCATAAGTACAATTTCGACTATTTAACTGTCGTTTCATCGTGTTAATTATGTTCTGCCATACAAAAATGCCCACAGACATCTTTAAACCTCTGAAAGTTGCTAAACTTTACTTAAATACTATATTATAAGTATAATCTTCTATATACACATATTTTTGTTTTTGTTTTTAAAATCTGTACAACTAATCTTTAAAGAGCCAGAGTAGTGCTGTCACCTATCGGAATGGTAAAGTAAAATAAGAAGTATTCGTATCGGCCAAGCGACATTGTTTATATTCATCAGCTGGTTTGGCGCTCATAATTGCACGCTTATTTTGGGCGTCATTCTTTCTCTTTTGTTTTCGACCATAGTTTAGTGTGAGTCAACGAAAGCTATTCCAGGGTAGGTTATAACCATGGAACGCCACAAAGGTAAGAGCATGCTTGTGCTTACTAAGGTTGTCTTTATTAGGACGTCTCTTTTTGCCATCAATGCATCATGCATGTATTTGTATTTCATCCCACTCCCTGCAGTTAATACTATTTATATATGACGTTTATTAGTGACACAATGGATCAATTTGTCTGCAAAATTCATCTGTTGAAAGTTATATAATATCAATTACAAGGAAAGCTTAATACAGTAGACGCCGCTTATTGTGATCACGTTTGTCCAGCCAATTTTGATTCTAATAATCAGGGATCGTGATAAGCAGTAATCATAATCAGTCCTTTAAAATTTGATCCTATAATGCGGCTGATTTTAATAACGGCGATAATAATAAGCGGCGCCTATTGTATTTTATAATTACTGATGGTGGACTATTGGCGTTGTTTTAAGCTCAACCGTTTTTAAGTACATATAATTGACCTTCGCCAGTGTTTCGGCTTCACCAGGGTCACTTGTCTCTTCTTGTCCCAGCGAAGCGAAGCCAGAAAAGGGTGCTGGAAAGCGAGAGCACCCAAGTGAGTCTCCTAAAGATGACAAAGACGATCCCAAAAAGCTCAAGTTGGGCACAAATCCCAAGCCTTCTTCATTACCCGGAGCATCTTCTGCCCCGAAAATTGCCATTGCGTTAGGAGCTCAAGTTCGTTTTTTCCCTTTTTCTTAAGACGCAATCGGTTTGGTTAAATAAAAAGAAAGTTCCGAGTGTAGAAAATTGCCGCTCCTTCGACTTTGAATATGAAACCAACTTCTTCCAAGTTGGTTGCTAAAGCGTTTAACGTATCAGACGACGACGACGAAGAAGAAATGCCAGCAGAAGCCCGTATGCGGATGAGGAACATTGGCAGGTTAGCAAATTTTCTCAAATTTGCATATGCAAATGGGAAATAAAGGAGTCGAGATGAGTCACAACGAGAATGTTAGTCATTAAACATCGTTTCTAACGAAAATTCTTTCCCAATAGGGAAACGCCAACTTCAGCAGGCCCTAATTCCTTTGGCAAGACTAAAAAAGGGTTTACGGACTACAACGGACTTTTTCAAAAGAAACTTAACGAAATTGCTGCGGAGAGCGAAGGCAAAACTAGTACGTCAACTGCTGTTCCTGCTCCCCACGATAAGATCAAGAAGTGAAGTGGAAGTGGTTATTTCAGTGTGTAATGCAATGCGTAAAAACAAGCTATACAAAACGTTGTGGTTCTCATTCACAACGTGAAAAACACCCTAAGAATCTCATTATTACAGGGCGAAAATCATTAAGCCGATTCAGATTTTTCAGGGCGTTTTCAAACGAGTCCATTACGTGCATTTTGGGCGTCGCACTTTTACGCTCACGTCCACATAGGGGGGTAAGCGCAAAAGATTCATTTCTCGGCCTACTCCGGCCTACCCTTCAAGTTTCCACCCAAGACATTCAATGCAACAATATAAGAGTCCAGCATTTTCTATAAAGGCACCGCCTTTTCGTTCGGTTCTTGGAACGTCAACCTGCTTTCATATTCGAACGTGGTAATTAACATGGTGGACGGAACCCGTTGTTCTTGGGCTTGTTAGCTTCTTTGCAAGACAAGTGACCGTCTGATACCTAATCTAGGACGAAATTTAGGAGCTTTGTTGACATTCTGGCCCTATCAATCTGCATTTGGTACGTTTTGGGGTTGGAGGAGCTTCTCGCCCCTGTCCTTGCTGATCTATTCACATACAAATACACACCCTAAAATCTTCCACAAGGGGCGATGGTATACATGAAACGTTAAAACCCGGAGCATCAACCAAGTTTCTTACCTCACCTTAGAGTTGAGGCCTTGTCAGGTAAGAGGGTGATCACTTCCCTCTTACACAAAAGTGTTTTCTAGCCCTTATCGTGACTAGACTTTCAGACTTTTAACATTTAAAGTGTCCAACCCCAATACTCTTGGGTTTAATTTATGCGTTTGGCCCTTACGGGAAAACGTTCGAAAACTCCTAAAATGCAGACCTATAGCTTTCTGGGATATACTGGGTAGTATTCAAACTCTTAGCAGCGAATTTTACCCTTGCAAATGAATATTACGGGTTCATTTTGGAAAAGCATCACAGTACTTAGGCAGTACGTTAGGGTCCCCGATCTGTCATTGTCTACTTGTTGGCGGCAGTTGTCGAGGCCTTTTGCAACTCAAAATGCTGTTTCAAATCATCATAGCTCACACTTCTCGGTGACAAGTCGTTATAACTCAAATGGTGAACTGTGATGCATTACTCGAACTTCATTATTTTCTTGTTTTCCACAACGCCCCGGGACCGGCCCTGTTTTTAACGTACGCGGCGGTTACCGAAATATCTTTCTACGTGAGTAGCATCCTTTCTTGGAGGAGGGTTGAAAAAGAGGACAAAAAAATAGAGAGAAAATGAAGCTCCAGAAAAACTGTACTAGGCAAAAAGAGGCAAAGAGAACAGAAAAGCTAAGGTAAAACAGAAAGGCTAAGGCGTGAACCGAAAAAAAGGTCTAATTTTTTATATGTAAATCAAGTCAAAAAGGGGGATCCTCCCTTTTGCGTTAAACTTATGTAGAACTCGTTTATTGTCATACAGGATTACTCCTCCCAAACTGGTTTCATTACTTCTAAGACTCCGAAAACGCCAAAGCAGGTCAGGCTATATTTTTTCCGATGCCATAAGCCTTTCGGTTTAGTAGCAAACAAGTCTTCCTTCCCAATTTTCTGTTGGTGAAACAGAATAGTCGTATGCGTAGGTGTACTGGAAGGTGTCAGCGGCAAGGTCTTCTTATGTTTTTCCTGTTTACAGCTTCAGCTTCACAGGTCGTCCCCCTCAATTCATGGCAGAGTGGTCATATTTGGTCATCAGGCCCTGAAAATCCCAAACTTAGAACTAAGAACTTTACTATACACACACCGAGCAGGCGTTGGCTCGGTTTTTGTTGGCGTTTCTAAAGATCTTGTAAAAGTTTCTCCATACTGGACTATTGGGTTGGATGAGATCATCCTAATTGGGTGTGTCGTTCTTAACAATTCGGTACAACTTTTGAAAACCAAGCTCACTTAAAACATAATTCTTAAGCCTTGTCTTGTTTCAGATGGCATGCTGTGCTCTGAATAAGCTGCGAGGAGGGGAAAAAACCTATCAAGTTGATCCGCCCCGGTATATTTCACACAATGTTTTGGCTGCCCGTCTTTTGACCCAAGAAGGAATTGAAGTGCCTTAATTAACGGCCCTAAACATGATGTCATGCGTTTTTAAACTACCCCAGAACTGATCACAAACTCGGCCCTGAAGCGATCTATCACACCTGACCGTAATTAATCATGAGCCTGTAATTATGTTCAAAACGTTCAATAAAAACCCAAGGCCCTGTGTGATAATAACACGTTAAGTTTTATTTTCTTGGCACAAGGTTCGCTCCTAGAGAGATCCAAAAGCCATTTGTCTCCCTTTTTTCTAATTTGGAGATTCCAAATCTCGTAACTTTTTTAGCTGGAGGTGTGCACTGCATAACTTTTTTCTGCTGTTGGCAATGGATGGTTTTAAGAGGCTTTCATTATTGGACATTTCTCAAAAGCCTGTTAGGCCTGACTTGTAGGGTAAAAAAAAACCCATAAGCGTTTTTGGCTGACAAAGTGACACACGACAAAGCCAGGGGTAGAGCCCACGGACCGAATTTGTTGCTGTTGGAGGGGATTTGTTTAGAAAACGACACGTGTGCTCTGCTGCCACGCGTGGGAGTTCTGTTGCCTGCAAGGGGAGCAATATATCCCATGTTTGGATGCTAATATTAGCATTCTCTGTAGACCGTGATGCTCTTGGCTGTTGTGGAAGTCACGGAAGTCGTTCGGATACCTTTGCAAACTCCGGACTATCTTAAGAGTCTTCCGAATTCAGATCATTCCTCCGTGCGGTTTCCTTTCGGCCAGGTGTATTCGCAACTTTTCTTGTTAGAAATCTTGATCAATAGTTTGTCAATGGTTTAGGAAACCTCTATAAACCTGTTTCTTTTGAAATAGCAGCCGTGTTTCCTTCAAAATGTCACTCAAGACGAGCTTTGTTTGTCAGCACTTGTATAGACAAGGCTTTTACATGCATTCTAAAACTAAAACTCGGTTTTGGAACGAAAACCATGCTGCTCCAGTCAATAAATGTTTGTAGTAACGAGTCAATGTCTTAAAAACAAACATGTATATGTCAATCCTCAGCAATCCGACAGAGCAACCGAAGGTCTGCATAACATAATCTTCTATGTTTTCTGCGTTGACCGTGTTTCGCTTGACAGGCCATTGTTTCCCCACTTCAACTATCACCATTTTCTACTCATATAAGCCTAACTCAGTACGGTATGGTAAACCTGAAAGTTTTTAGCGGTGCCTTTGAAGAGCTGGGAAGTTAGCCCGTATCCTTATCGCCCACGATAACCTCCAAATGACCTTTGATGAGCTGAAACTCGCAAATCATTCATTGTTGACTTGAAAAGGTTTCATTGTTGACTTTCTTTATGGCATTGGTTGAGTTTCGTTGTTGCTTTGGTTCTATTTCATTCTTGCGAATACAAATGGTGTCCATTTACGGATGAACGAAAATAAAACAACATAAACAGTTGTCTGGCTCGGGAAGTTGTGTAGCCTTTTGTAACTCTTTTACCGGCGAACGTCAGTTTGTCGTTAATTTCGCCTCGTATTACTTTTACTGCACTATGTATATGTCGTTAAAAAGCTTGGGAGTAACTTTAAAAGAAGAGAGAGGGGTTTTATGGCAGTTGCAGATTGTGCGTGTGTTGTGGTTTCAAGCACAGCCGGCTGCACTGAAGCACAAAATCGCTTCCTCACCAATATTTTGACTGGACTGGACTCCCCGTCTTTCGCTCTCTGGCCGTAAATAACCTTGTGATGTGGGTGTGAAAGCGTGCTATTTGCGCGATCCCAATATGCTCCAACTCCTAGGCCTCCTGAGCATATTTAGCTGCAGCACTAAACCTGGGCTCGTCAAATACCGAGCCGCGTAAAAGGATCTGTTGCTATTACCTCGATGACATGCCAAATTCCTAGAATTGCAACACCCCTTAATTTGGTCTTGTACGCCTTTCAAATTCTTCGTTTCCTTGCTATTGTGTATTAGAAAAAGCATGCTTTTTAGAAGGAACCAGCCTCGTAACTTCCGTGAAATTTCTACAAGCTTTTCCCGGAAGGTTTCCAAGTTTTCATTCGCTCTCTATGATAATTTATAATCCCGCTTTGGGGTTCGTTTGAGGGAATGTAAGGCCCATGCAAAAGGCCCATAGTAGGTGTTAAGATAAACACGAAGTGGCAACAAGGGGGGAAGGAAGGAAGCTGTAAGCGTGTTCGTAAAAATTTTCCGAGAGTTTAGTGAGTTTAGTATGCCCGTTCCTTTCGGTCCGGGAATTGGGCCAGAGGCAGGCCAAAAAGCTAAGAAGTCTATCATGAAGTCGACCAGGTGGGAGCAGAAGGCGACTATCTTTCACGCCAAAGAGCTTTTGCCTCCTTCTCTCCATCTCGCACACATCCTCGAGTGAAAGGTTTGGCCTCTCTTGACGCCCCATTTGCTATGCTACAAGCTGTCACTAAAAACCCGCCTCGTGCTTTTTCTTTTTTTTTTGGATACGATGGGTTAAGAACAAAAAAAAAAAAAAGAGAGAGAGGGAAAAAATCCTTAAAGCTGTAGTTTACCGTGCCAGAAAACTCAAGAGTCGAAGGCCAACTATCATTGACGCTCCATGGCGTGAATTTTTCCCCAGCTTTGAAAAAAAAATGAACACGAGTGAAAGATTTTCGCAAAGACAAGTTCGAATAGTTGAAGCAACACAGTTTAAAGGTTTATTAATAGCCCCCGCACTGCAGCTATAAATTGCGCAAAAGCAGAAACAGCTGTTGGGGCTCGCTTTGGGTGGGAGGTTGCGGGGGTTGAGGAGGAGGGGGGTTAGAACTCAGCAGTAGGCCGTTTTTTTTATTTGAAAACATGAATAATGACTTAGTTAAGATTACTGTGCACCAAGAAGCGAAAACAATGTGGCCAACCGCGAAGCATGGAAGAACATTCCAGCCTAACTTGTAAGAACAGCACAACAACGACGTTTTTCATTAAGAAGCCCCCAGAAGAAGCGCCCATCTCTTCGAAAGCATCTCAATGCATCGCGAAGTTGCTTTTGTTGGCAACTTGTGGTCTCTCTGTCTCCACATGTTTTTTTTTTGTTTTTGTTTTTTGCTTTTGAGTTCCTGCAACCTCAATCTTTTATTTAGTTGTTGTTGTTTTTTTACCTTGCTTGTGTAGCTACTGACGAGGTTGTCAGGCTTAGCACCTTAGGATTGTTCATTAGAATTGTAGTAACATTCTCAAAGAGTGATTCACTTGATGAGCGTGGCATAATGAGGTAGAAAGCTCTTCTTGGTAGAGGAGCTTGGTTGGGGACATGGTTTAACTTCTGAAGATGTGAGAATTAATAAACAGGGCGTTACCAAAGGTTATCCAGATTAGACGGATTTATTACTTTGGGTATCGCGAACGTATGAAATGTGTCGTTCCGCGTAATAGAACTCATTAGGCACGCTGACACAATGGGTACAACTGTCTCGTGAAACTTTCCATTGCCAGTTTGGCGTGGTCATTGCCAACTTTAAGGTTTGGCATGATCATGTAAAGACCTCCTCCGCATATTTTACCCGGGATACACGTATACTGACTGCATCCCGAAGAGCTTAACAACACAAAGGGAGAGCCAATGAAGCCAGGTTGTTTGTTTGTGCTGTATAGGGAAATTTTAACAGTTATTATCGTTATTCTTACGAGATAAACATCCCGGGTCCCTTTTCCCAGGCTTTTGAGACAGCGCTTGTTTTGTTCGGGAGACCTCTAACTTTACACTTTTGCTCCTTTCATCCACAAAAGAAAAGCTTATTGTATGCGGAAGCCTAATGACTTTCCGTGACGGAAATGACTATTTGCACATAAGACTAATTTCTGCTCTCTCGTCTCTTAATTATGCTCTTGGGGGTTACTTCAGCTGAGTTTTTCCTAAAGGTAAAGCTCTGGCGGAAGGCTTTAATGGCGCTGACTGAAAGACCGGTTACTTTTGTAACTATTCTTCTACGCAGGTCTTTTGCCGCTATAGTGACGAAAGAGTGATTTTTAATGATTATTTACGTTGAGAAACGTGATGATTCAGGTACAGCTTCATGTAATCACGCAAAGTTAGACATATGCTGTACGATTTCGCAATCACGAAGGTCTGTCCACATTATAAAGGTTGTTTTGTCCTCTTATACAAAGAAAATCTCCTTTTTTAATTATTATTATAATGTATTTCGCAATTAGCCATTGTAACGCCGTACAGTACATTTTAATGCATATTTTATATGTTGGCACATTATTTGCTTAATAAAAAGTAGTTCATTGTAAAGGTTTAGTTATCTGAATTAATAAGTTCTAAAGTACTTACACTTTGTATTTGATTTATATTCTATTTATTTATTTGTATTTTGTTGGCTGTATTTGGAAAGCATGAATGTATGTACACAAACTACGGTTTTGTGTTTGTATGTACGGATGCACACAATGTTGAATGTTAAATTGTAAAGGAAAAGGACTTCCCCTGCATTTCAGCAAAAAGTATCTCAGGTTGATCTTACTATGTAAAAAAGAGGCTGGAAGGGACCAACACACCGGACTATATAACCTTTCACAATGACTGCTAATGAGTATCATTACTTATAGCCACCACACATGGCATTCTGTTATGAGTTATATTGCCCTTGCGGGTGTCTCTTAAAAGTTTTGATGACGCCAACCATGTGTGAGATGGCTATCGGTTGAGGGTTTCCATTGGCAAGTTCTAGTGGTTAAGTAGACAGATTAGAATCACTCAAACGAAGGTTTTGGGCTAGGGATAGTCTCAAGAGTGACTTCCCATAACAGAAGCTTTATATATTCAGCGCAAATTATTCCATTCTTGAAAACGGCTAGAGAATAGAGAATGACGGATGGGACCTTCTTTCCCGTGATATGCCTGTTTGGAACGGATAAAGGACTCAGATGCTGAGATGCATGATCTCATCAAGGTATTTTACACACCTTGTGCTTGTGCCCACGCTAATTAATTTTCACATAAAAACAAGCAATTCTTTTTCTATTCCTGGTGATCCAATGGACCAGAGGAGAGTTTCTAGAAACACCCGAAAACTATTCCATTGTAAACTTTAAAAAGATGAATGAAAACAAACAACGACCTACATCAAAGCACAAATAATGCCACCAGTGACTCAACAGGAAGCGGCAATTTCGGTTCGGGAAAGTATAATCGTCATGGATGCCTGTCATATCATCTGCGGCAATGCTGAAAATGATTTCCGTTAGTTTTGCGTGTTCCCATTTTCTTTAAAAAAAAGTTTAGGTTCGTACCTAATGAACCCGAAAATTGTAGTCGTTATATTTTTAAGCCACCGTTAGACACGAGGCCTACATAACCTCTAGCTGCGTTTGTCATCATCTTTTCGGAGCACAAAATTAGAAGAGGTATAGCACTATTTAGATCTTTTAGGTCTCCCTCGTGTTGGGTCGTTGCATTTTTTCTTAATAATATCCTCTTGGAGTTTACCATTCGACCTTCTTCAAACAGCCATTCATCTAAACTATAAAGGGAACGGGTACATATGACGCATCGCTTTATAGCTACGATGAAAGCCAAATCATACGCTGTCTTATTTTTCTGTATGATTAGGTAAATCGATGATGACAAGAGAAAGCGCCTTGCTAATAAGATAGATCTAGGACCCCCCGAAGCCTGATGGCGAACCTGCAGATTACGGATGTTGTTATTACATTGATATAGAGGTGGAATCTTTGCTAGTCTTTTGTCGCGTAGCCACAGGCAAAAGATAACTGTGGATACCCACGAAGGCAAACTTCCGGAACTTGTCCGAGCTAGGTTAATGCATTCCCGTATTACTGATGCAAGGCCGGTCCTTTAGTCCTCGAGTTCAGTTCACAGATCCGTATCGGCAGTCCTCCTTACGAGCTAAAAGCTTAAAGGAAAAGGAACCCCAGACAATGTTCTTGAAAGTCTCTCTCCTTCCTTGTCCTGCAGGGGCGAAGCGAAGCTGCTCAACCTGCTGAGCAAGATGAAATATGGATACCCACCTCATCTTAACCTAGAACTCATGGACACCCACAGGCCCAGGCTTTATATTGCCGTCAATATATAAAGTTTGGCGGGGCAAAGAGAGGAGCGTGAGTCAGGAGAGCGGGATTAGGTCAAAGCACATGTGGCTAACATTTCTGCCATTTGCGGGCTTATTCCTCATGCGAATCAATCTGGAACAGCGGCAAATGATTCGGCACTACGGAAACTCTTGAGAAAATGTCACTCATTTGTTAAAAATGTGTCCCAATGAGTCCGGAAGCTGTGTTTTCACCTCCAGGGCTTGGACATACCTGCGTTGCTCTTCTTTGTCCATTCTTCTATATGCATACATAGCGGAGCTCTTCTTCCTAAAGCATCCAAGGATACCATAGGACATTCTCTGCGGCCTTTTCCTTGGGTTAGAAAGCCAAAAATGGACGTGGAGGAATCACAAAAATCTGGAGAAACTTTGAATGGAGCAAAACGTAAGGTAGGGCAACGGTCACCAGAAATACGCATTGAGATTTTAATTCATCGTTAAGAGTTTTCATAACATACAAAGAAAAATTTTAAAAAATCTTGGATTGCATTATTTTGTCAAGAATTCTCACGTTATTATTGGCTCGCAACCCAATGACGTAGTGGAAGTGACAGGGCGTGGCTTATGAACGCCGTGTTGCCATTAGTACTTTATTCCCCACACTTCAAACAGTTTACAAACCACTTGAGGTCCATGGCGTATCGACATTATCGTCACAAAGCTAGGCGACTTTATTTAGGCGACTTTATTTTATTACGTTACAAAGCTAGGCGATAATATCACAACATACCAAGTGGTCTCCCGGAAGTCTCCTGCCACAGTATGAAGCTTCTTTCTTTAAAAACTGATTATTATTTTATGCACAGTTGAAAGAAAGCAAACAGATATTAGACTTTTGCTCTATTTTTCCCCCAAGACAACTTTGTTTTTCAGTGCCTGTACTTCTCTTTCAAACGAAGATAATCTTTGGTCCGTGGAAAATATTCTCTTGTCTGTTTGACACTTTGGAAGAGACACCAGAACGCCAGAAATAAAACTGTCTTTACGACAGAAATAGAGTCCGCTGTGAAATATGAAACAGTAAAGTCATCGAACCTACAAAGAGCATTCGTCTTATCGAAGCAAGGCGCAAACGGACACGAATCTTCGAAACGCATCGGCTCTAAGACCGCTTAACGCGCGGGCTACAATCTATTTTTGAAAAATAAAGCACACACGACTTCCTGTTTACGACTATAGAAAAGAGACGCCTTTCTCATCAACGAAAAGTTACCGGTTTTAGAAACGTGCAAAAGTTTTTCTCAAGATTTTCCTATGTTTGTTCTGGAACCGATACCCACGACATACCCAAAAGCCTTGCGCCACGACCTAATCCATTAGTTTCCCTGCGAACACGTCCACGTTTCGCTGCGGAAAGGTATCCCTGGACCACAACGGCAGACGGCCAACAATATGTCATCCCTTATAAGTTCGCCAAAAAATCGTCGTCCTTTGTATTTAAGAACTTGTCTAGCATGATACTTTCGGGACCGGGCAACTCTCGATAAGAGCTTTGCAAGGCAAACGTTTGTTTCTCGAATGCAGATCGTATCGTATCATGTTCTGGGGTCACTTTAGCATTCCTCACATTCTGCGTTGAGAATCGATTGTTTACGAGCGTCGAATCCCAGAAGTGCTTACAGAAAAAGCGTGAGGATTCCTTACATTTCCATTCCCAATTACGCCAAAGATTATAACCCGTGTAATTATGCGCCCTGCTCCCCACACCAAAAGCATCTCGAGCACATTTACCAGCCTCTTGCGGAATTCTAGGGCATTCCAAAAAGTACCGCTAGGTTGTAATTGTATGATAATACATACCCTGTGTTGTAATTGCTATACGAAAGTAACCTACTAACTAAGGGACGCCAATTATCTGGACATGCAAGACATTTTTACATAAGGTGGTGCACGTGAAAAAAATGATCAGGGGGTGATGGGTAGCCGATGGATGACTCCCCACCCATCGGGCTTTTCCTCCTCTCCGCTTAGCGGCGTCTTGGAGTGGTTTTGGCAGTCGCTGCTTGAAGGTCTTCTACTCCCCGCAAGGATCATGTCTCAAGCCTCCCTCGCTGTTCGCCACTCGTTCTTTGTCAGTCGAGAAGGCAACAAGTTTGTGCACAAGGCCAAAAGTTGCTGGACGAAGGTATGTTGGCGTATTTAAGTTCTGTGATGGTGCTACAAAACTGTACTTAAACAAAGAAACCTCGACTGTGATACTTTCAGAAGAAAGAGTAATGAATAGGTAAATCTCTTGGGGAACATTGTGTGCTTCTGCTGGATTAAAAACCTTTCGTTTCGTGCCTTATTGGTGAGCAATTGCGAACATCCAAAACCCAACCTCGAGAAATTCTTTGTTGGGGCGTCTGTTTGCGTTGGTACACGGTTTATAGTGGCCATTTTCCGCTTTTCGGTGCTTCGAAGTTACGAGTCCCGGACGTCAAGACAGCCAAAAAAGTTCTTCTTTGCCCTACAAACGAAACTTTTTTCCCTCCCTCCCTCTCCACTTTAAAACAGACAACGTTCGGTTGTTTCCTTCCGACTCGCTGCGAGCTACATAAGCCATTGTATTGTTGTCCAGGAAAAGGCGAAAGTTTTCCCGAAGTCTCCTTTAAAACTCGCTCTGCCAATTTTTGTTTGGCTGGGCTCTCCACACTTAGCTGTTTTGTTGTTTACCCAAACGATCCGATCGACTGACGCCAAAAAAAAAGTAAAGGCCTTAATTCCCGGCATTTCTAGACAGACTTGATGCGAAGCACGTTTGTGCAACAAAGCACGTGCTTTAACATTACTTTGCAACCCTTCTTGTAGATAGAAGGCAAAGAACTGACGGCCGAAAACAAGTGAATTGACTGTCAAGAAGAGTACGTGGACTTCCCAAAAATGGCGGACATCATGATGTTGAGTGATTCAATGAGTCTGCCCACGTTAGCCAACACACAAAGCATAGCCGATTACTTGGCTCAGCTTCTTAAAGACAAGAAACAATTAGCAGCGCTGCCGAACGTATTTCATCACGTCGAACGATTACTCGATGATGGTAACGCAATATTTTAACAATTAATTTCTGGACAATTTTTGTTTCTTTTCTCAGAAAACTTGAAATTCTAATCTGTCGAGTTGACTTACGACGCTATTTTCGGTACATTCTGGATTCGTGCCACGTTATAAAATTAGGCCTGAAAGTGGCAGTCAACCCATAGAGGCGCTAATTAAATATAATTAACTATTAAATATAAGTAAATATTATTAGCTACTTTATCATAATTTCTAGATAATTGGGGTTCATTTCGCCAATTTTTTGGGGTAAATTTCAAGTATTTTTTAATGAAACATAGTTACACTACTAAGCGCTTGAACAAGACACACCGAGACCAAAAGCCAAAGTAAAAGCAGTCAGGAATTGAGCAAGGAAGCTATTTATACATCTTTCTCCCCGACAAAACTGTTTCTGCCGTTTCTTGGCGCTTTTTCATTAGTCTTGTCCTGTCTTTTTCGTCCGTCCGTCATTCTCTTCTTCACTTTTGCATCTCTTAACGCTAAGACCAGACCCCTTTTGGAAATCATTAAGGAAGCAGCAGAACAAAGAGAAAGAAGGAGGAGGAAGAGAAGGAGAAGCCGGGGATGGAACAGTGCGAAGAAAAGAAGATGGTTAAAGGAGTAAAAAGCCCAAACGAGTAAGGGGGGGGGGGGGATGGAAATTGAGCATTGAACCTTTGGGGGTTTGGTTTGGTGTGAGATCCTTCTCGTTTTGGTTCAAAGCAATGAACAAACGTCTGGTAGAGCCGTACAACAAGCAACGCATGTAACTTTAAAACCCAAACCGTGCAAACGGATGTTTAAAACATGGATTGACTTTGGGCCACGTGTTTTAAACATGTTAAGCGGCGCACAGACAAAAAAATCCTTGTCTGTGAAATTTCCCCAGTTTTACTCAAGTTCTCCCCCTTTTTTTACCCACACGGTGCAGCTGATTTTTAAGTAAATAAATTAGAGGGAAAACTAAAGATGCTTTCAGGCCATCGTTGAAAACTTTTCTCTCCTTTTTAATTAACGTGCAGGGATTTGAAAGCCTTACGGGGATTTTTGGGTTCAGGTTTTCTGGGACGTTGCACCTGCGAGTGTGTGGAATAGAATACAACACAGCACAACACTGCACGCATAAGTTCGAAGGTTTACCCGGAGTTTTCTAGGGCCCTTTACAGTGAGGTATATACTAAGGAGAGAATATAGAGAGAAAAAGAAGGCAGAAGGAGGAAACATTGTAAGAAAGCAAGAACCTTGACCTCCAGGGGCCAGAGCACGCAATATAGAGAGATTCGGAGTGAAATCACGTACGAGTTAAGGTAACCCAAGAAATAAAACGGAAAAATAGCATGATTAGGTGGGATTACGTAATGAGGATGCGGTTGAGTGGCTATGCAAATTAAGGCAGGTTTGGGAGGCGTCGCAATACTATTTTCCCTCCCTGATTTTTAGATGGCCTTGCCTTTTTTAAATTAAAAAAAAAAATAAGAAACATGTTCCATGGTCTAGGCTTCGATCGGGAAATTGGAAGTAAAAAGTAGGAAAAGCAAAACGGGAAATTCTTGTTCTTGCAACATTTTGAACGAGGGAATGAATGAAGTACTAAGCGTTTTGGATTGGAATTTGATGAAGACAAAGAGAGTCGTCTAAAGGTGGTCCAAAGCGTTTTGGAATGGGAAATTGATTAAGTAATTGTGGGGGTGGATGATGCGAAGGCTCTGCATGGATAAGGCGTGCATATCGTCAATTGTAATTATTTGGGATGACAAGATCAATCTCTACGAAAAGAATAATCGGCGGTAAGATATGCGTTCGAGGGAGATTTTTAAATTTACTTTTAGTTTGGCAGCTGGAAGGCATTGGCATTGCTCAGTAATGAGGAGAACGTTGGAAATAAGAAATAAGAGTATTTGTGCCCAACTTTGGATGCTTTTTTAAGAGGGGGAGAGAACTAGTTTGATTGATGCCTGTATGCTAAAATCAGATGGTTAGATGCGTATTAATTGCGGAAATTCGGCCTTGTCTTGTTGTTGTCTTGTAAAGTTTCCTTGACAGCCCGATCTGCATAAATTAGGAACTCGTATGTAATGTAGATCGCTTTGCCCTAAAATGGATCGCCTCCGGTTTGGATCTGATTAAAAGAAAATGAATGCAATGAATTCCGAGTGCGAAGAGAGAGATGTTCAAAAAAGATTTAGGTTGATTTTTTATGACAGAATCTTGCATTTTTAAATTGTTGACTGATATTTTCTTTTTTTGGAGATTTCTTGAGAGGTGCGTTAGTTTTCGTTAAAATAAGGGCTCCGAGAGGAGAAAAAGAGAGAAAGTTCAAATAAAGGTGAAGCGAAAGAAGGAAGAATAAAAGGTAAAGAGAAGGAATATAAAATAGATAATATCCTGCCCGGAAAACCGGTTTTTTTTACCATTCTTGCTGCGTATGTATGGTACCTGTTAACGTGCAAAGTTTTGTTAACTGGTTTTTCTTTTTCGGAAGGGTAAGATATAAAGAAAAGTGGGAAGAAAGAAAAAAGGGGCAGGAGAAGAAAGAGAGAGACAGAGAGAGAGGTCAGAGTGTTGGGGTCTTGGTATGCATATTGAATGGGAAACTTGTCGTCATTTCCTCTATGCATTGCGAGAGGCTTAATTGCCGCACTGTAGTGAACTCCCGCCGCAAACGGGGAAGACGCACACGGGGAAGCGGAATAGACAAAGTGTACAAAGCTTTGATGAAAAAGAGATTCTTATTTGGGGTTCTTTGAGCTTTTTTTTAGAGTGACTGACTTTCTCCTTCTCGCTTACGTTACTCGTCAATAGCTTTTGCAGTTGAATGTTGAAATTTGTTTGGATGGAGTTTTTGAACTGACGTAAACGGACAGCAAATTGCCTGCCTGACTATAATGTAATATTCAGTTAGAACTTTTGTGTGGCTGCCATTCATCCGAGGTGCCGAGTTAAGAGACTGCGGAGCAAGCTTTGGAGTGGTTTGGGGGACCTACTTCTATTGTTGGGTGCTTTGTCGTTGAAACAAAAGATTAAACATCGGGGAAAAGATAGATTTGGCTTGAATTAGAATGAGCTTTCTATTTAAAGCTAATTTGGAGCTATCTTTGAGGTAGCCGTGCAAGCTAAGGAGGTTTACCGTAGTTTTTATCTTAAGTTCATCTTGAACCAGTTATTTTTAAGCTACTTTCAAAGGAAATGCTCTTCCTAATCAGTTTTAATGCAGACTAATTATACAGAAAGGCGTATTTTCATTATGTTTGGGTATTGCCAATCTTATGTAGTTAAGATCAGTTTAAACTAATTGCAGAAATACAAAGTTTGTCAATAGACTATGTATTTTTTTGCATTATTCCGTAAAATTGTACATAGGATGGCTATCACCTTCATTTAAAATGTACCAAAAAGTTTAAAAATTTAGATCATTTAAAATGCCAAAATTCTAGTGGGTTTAAAAAAATGAACTATGGAAATATTCGGTGAATTTTTTAACTTTTACAAATTTGTAACAATAATATTAGTAATAATGTGTGTAAGTAATCACATAATAAAATTGTCTATATTTTGTCAATATTTATTACATTTGAAGTGCGCTAAGAACACAAAATGTAAGCTAAACAAGGATTTTGCTCATATTTTGTAAACATGAATAAAATACTCATGAAATATTTATGGTTAAAAGTTCAAAATCAATTAAAGTACTTCGGCAGCGAAAAATGCCAGTTGTGTAGCAGTTAATATTGTTTTGCAAGCGAAATGTAACTAGTGTAAAAAATAAATTGTATATTAATTGTATCGCTAAATTTGCGAAAAAACTAAGAGTTTTCGTAAAAACTCGAGTTGTTCTGAAGGGAGGATTTTTGTTAGTATTATTATAATTATTTGTTCAAGTATTATGGGAAACATGTAAGGTTTACGTTTAGGAAAAGAAATCTCAACTTAAATTTGAGAAGAAAGGAGTGTTTAAAACTAACTCTTGCTACACGAGTAAACGTAAGTCTTCCGAGAAGCCCACCCAGGACAAATTTAGAAGTTTTCCAGGTGCTAATCAGTGAGCCATAGGTAATCGAGTAGAGAGATTCGGTTCTTGTGTAAGATTTGTGGTTAATGCCGTAAGCGGCTTGCTTGTCGACTAATTGGGTGCCATATTGTCACCTGGAAGCCATACAAAAACATACTAGGATCCTTCATGTGTAGAATTTTTGCAACCAAGTGGGAGATTTACGACTCCATGAATGTCGCTGTTGCACGCTAACGGACGACAAACGCTTTTGGTGTTCGTTGATATCTATCTATACTCGACGGTATTTCTGTCTGAAAAAAACATCTCGAAACAAACTTCCCCACGTGTGTTATCTTTACGTTTCCCACTTTTTTACATCTTGATTATTAAAAATCCAGTAAGCGAGTACGAGGTTTATTAGCCTCCACTTGTCAATTAAAAGTTGCATCTGTGTGGTCGCTGGAGCGTTTAACCGTGACCAAAAAAAAAAGTTAACAGGCGTGAAGTATTTTCACGCAGAGCAAAACGTTAACACACTCCCTATTTATTTATCTTTCCCCCCACAGAAATTGCCAAAGTGCGAGGAAATCTGTTCCAGATCAATGGCCAAGAGAAGAAACCCCTAGTATTGCCCGAGCCCGTGGGTCCAGTAGTGACGCATTCGGAGAAAGTTTACGTGCCAGTCAAAGAATATCCTGACGTAAGTTTGTGGAAGCAATTTTAAAAAACCCAGGTTTAAAAAAGAAAATGATATATTAATAAAACCGTTTGTTTGGATAGTTCAATTTCGTTGGAAGGATCCTGGGGCCGCGTGGCATGACAGCTAAACAGCTGGAGCAAGAAACAGGATGCAAAATCATGGTGCGAGGTCGTGGTTCAATGCGAGATAAGAAGAAGGTAACTTTTGCTTCTTATTATTATTTGAAACAAATTGTTTTCAGACAAAAAGTGATGTGTTTATTAAGAGAACTAATCAACTACCTTTTCCCGCCCTTTTCTTTGTTACCCTGGGATATTTATAATGTTGAAATGTCCTTAACTTAATGCTTTTATCTTTTTCTTGACAAACTGACAAGGACTGCTTGTTAAGCCAAGGTAACGTGTACGGTTTCCAAACTAAGATGGACAGTTTAATGTCCCCCCCTTCTTCAATAGCAACATTTTTTTTATCTCTTTCGTTCTTTTTTCTTTTTTCTGTTTTATTTTTTTTAATTTTTTATTTTTGTGTTTGTCTCTGTGTGGATGTCATGTTAGGTGATTGTTAATCCTTAATCGGTAGAGACCCTTATTTGGTGCTGTCTTGTCATTCTAGGAGGAGCAGAATCGAGGCAAACCCAACTGGGAGCACTTGAACGATGAGTTGCATGTTCTCATCACTGTTGAGGACACCGAGAATCGTTCTGCTGTCAAACTGCAGCGCGCAGTGGAAGAAATCAAGAAACTGCTCGTACCTGCCGTAAGTTTTTAACGTTACGTAGCCTTTTCCTCCCCTTTGAAATCTCCTTTGAAAATGAATACGAAATGCAGCAGGTATTTATCATTCAAGGCAGTTTAGACGCAGTGAGAGGGATAACATTACGGTAAAGGACGTGTCTTGGTACGTCATGGAGTTAATTCTTGGTTTACGGATTTTAGTTGGGAAAAAGTTATGCACACACATGCACGGGGCTTCTAAGTAACTTGTGTGTGTAGGATAGGGCTATACCAGACCTGTGGTATCAGCTAATTTTACACGTATTTTCTTGTTTCTTTGCTTCGCGTAAAAGTTTGTCGCGTCTTCGGAATTTCTCCCATTCTTTCCGCTATTGTCGTACTTTGGACTTGTTTGAGAAGTTATATATTTAGTATAGGAATGAATTGGGAGCGAACGTCACAAGAAAAGCTACCAAGTTGCTTACGTTTGCTTAACAATTTCCGGTGAGCTAATTCGATGGGGTGACCTGGGGAAACTGAAAGAGAACAAAAGATGTACTTGAGCTGGAAGTTAATTTGGCACTAGATGTTTTGTTGCTGTGGCAAAAAGAAACAAGAAGAAGCAGAGAAGGAAGATTACATTATAAGGCGTCTGTTGTCGTTACGAAATGGGCGTCCAGCTGCTGGGTTTGTTCTAAAGCTTACTTTTAGAGGAGCAAAAGCATAAGTTGAGGAGCAAGGAGAGCCGAAGCTTAATGGATCATTTTTTTTTTCTTGGGAGGGGTACTGGACGAAGTGCTAAGAACGAAGGGAGACGATAGACAAGTTCCTATTTATAAAGTTTTGGACAGGGAGACGACAAAGCTGAAATTATACTAACTGGGGAAGCACGAGTTTATTGTGTCAATGTTGTTTTTGGGGCCCCTGGACGCGCGGTAGTTCACTCTCGTGGTTGTTTAGCATTTCGCAAGGAGACGTCGACGTTTGTTTGCCTTTGATTTCAGCTTGAGTCGTTCCAGAGCTGCTTCGTCTTTTTTTTTTTGCGTTCCTTAAACTCTACTTGAAGGAAAGAAAAAGAGGAGAAAATTCGAGCAGTGCAGTTCGAAAGTTTTCCAAAACTGGAAGTAAAGCTAATACAAATAGTCATGAAGGAGCACTTTTGCGAACCTAGGTTTCATAACTTTGCGAAAGGAGTTGAAAATAACGGTACGTGGGTTACATAGTACAGTAGATGCCGCTTATTGGAATCATTGGTTATTAGAATCAGCCGCTTCGTGGAATACAATTTTGAAGGACAGATTGAAAAGGATAAAATGCATAGCATTTTAATCGATTATTAGAATCACAATTTCGGATATCAGAATCAATTTCCAAAGAATCTTCACATTATACAGCAACCAAACTACAGTAGTGATTGCTACATGGACTTTGCGTATTGACCAATGACAGTGCTTTTACGTTGTTTTGAACAATCGTGTCACTTCCAGCCTACGACTGCGCTTAAGGGGAAATCCTTTCTAAACTCCCCACTCAATTAAATGAGCAGTTTATTCAACTGAATGACCAGTTCCTTTAATTGACTGTGACAATTAGAAGGGATATCGTGTTGAGAACCCTACCTAAGCGTAGGAAAAGCTTCAAAGGTGCAGTGTTTAGTTGTGTTTTTGACATGTGGTTATATAAAATAGCGACGAACAAGAAAAGAGTTGATTTAAATGTAAAAGAGAAGTTGCGCCTCATTGAAACTTACGACAAGTTACATTTCAAAGATTCGTCACAAAGGAAAGCGGCCGTTAAGTTAGGAATTCCTGTCATCTCTGTCAAAATTGTTGAAAAATCATTAAGAAATGAACAATAGTGGGTCTAGTGAATCTAGAAAAGGAAACCTGTGGGAAAGTATCAAAAAGTAGACGATTAATTGTTTCTTTAGTTTAAACAAGCCAGTAACCAATTTTCAGTTATTAGAATCTCCATTTAATATAACCAATATTCACTTGACAAACGTGATCACAGTAAACGGCATCTACTGTAGTTATGAAGGATCACTCACAAATAGATATGAAGAAACCTAAGTTTCATACCATCGCGAAAAGTTGAAACTAACAGTACGTGAGTTACATAGTATGTAGGTCAATCTAAGTACTAAGTTCGAAACCGTTCTAGGTTAAAAAAGGCGAGGCATTTTAAGACGTTTTATTTTATGTGTTGAACTGCAAATGTTTTCAAGCTTTTGTCGAACATGTTTCGCAAAGAAGAGTTTACATAGCGCGAAGTAGTACAAAGAACACTTGCGAATTGTTCTGTTCAATGTGAAGGATCGTTTCTTTGTTGTTCTAAGGAATCTGGCAAACGAGTTTTTCCTTTTCATTAATTACGCCAAGTTTTAGCAATCGTGAATGGGTTTAAAAAGATTTTCTTGAAAAGGGATTACTACAGGACTGTCTAATGAGTTGACTAGGGATTCTCGTCAACTTCGCTTGGGAAGTTTGTCAACCGCAAATTCAACCGCAGTAACTCAGATGTACACAAGTCTACCGTGGAAAGCTTTGTCATCACAACTTTTATTGTTCGGGATATTGCTTGGGATTCCAAGTGGACGCGTATTTTAATGAGGGTGAATTCCGATCGAAGCAAAAGAGAAGGAAACATAGGTTATCCTTGTTATGCGCAACTTTATCCTGGTTAAAGTAAATCAACTGTCAGAGCAAGTTAATAAAAGTTCCGCTACTACTATTATGCAAACTAGAAGTCATCGGTTTCCCTTTTTAAAAACTCTACACGGAGCTAAAAGGACTACGCGTAGGTTTTAAGGACACAATACGTCTCGTTGCCAAGGACCGATTTGTTTCCCTGCGATGTTCATTGTTGAAATATTGCGTTCATTGCTGTTGCGAAACAGAACATGCGTTACCCGATTTGGGATAATTCATTGTTGCCTCTCTGCGCCAGAGTCCAGAGGGAATATACCGGACTGGGCTGCTACGCCTCTGTGCAACAGTGCAACAGCACTGTTGCCCTTTTCCAGCAGTGAAAAGCGAAAACAAGAGGAAAAGTCGTGAGCGAGAGTGCGAGCCATTTTGGGATCTTTTTTAAAGTCTCCGAATCCGGACAATTTATGAGTGTCCACGAGAAGCAGTTGCTCGTGCCAATTACCTAAACAGCACTTTTTTTTCCTTTTTTTCCTTGCTTTATTAACGAGGGTTGAACTTGTGTTGTTGGTCTCTTGACTTCTTGACATGTAAAGGCCAAAAAAAAGGATTTGGGGACTGTCGGTGGTGACACAAGGGATTGCCAGACACTCTCCAGCTGTTTGGCTATTAAAAGCCCTTTATTGCCGTGCATAAGCATGTAGGCCGCGCAATGCCTCTACATTACTGGGTTCACTAAGAAAAAAATTAGGAGGAGAAAAAACGAGGGAATAAAAACGCTTTTAATGCTTCACTCTTTTTAGGACAGTAGTTTATAGTTTTGGACTTGGGAATGCGGCGTGGAAAGGACCGATTTTTTAATGGCCGATTGTTTTTGAAATGGACGGTAAAACCGCTCCGAGTTTTACCTCAACTCTTGTCCCGAATGGCGTTCCGTAGAAATGGGGCGAGTTTACAAACCCCACAAACTTCTTGTGTGTCAATTTGTCCGGGTTGTTGAGTTTAAGCACGTGAGGCATGGCCATACATTGGTTGGGTTATGGAAATATTCTTTCTGGGAATTGGTAGACGTCTTTCAGATCGAGTTTTGATGCCTCAAATTGTCGGAAAATGTAGAATCACGAGTCCAAGAATGAAGACAGTTGTTCAATTCAGGATTTTGAAGCTCTTCCAAAATCTTAAGGGAGACAAAGGTCTGTTAAAAAAAATTGGACGAAACTGCCCAAAAAAACTGGAACTTTTTTTTTTAGCTTTTATGTGGGAGCTGTACAGCATTCGAAAGGACGAGAAGTAGTGAGAGAACGATGTTGGGATGAATCATCGTAGCTCTTGCAGTATGCTAGTATCTTGGTAAGGCTGCAGATCGCTCTCTCGCTCCTCTCTCTTACTTATTTGCATAGGCCTTATAAGGTTGAGGTAAAGGTCGTCTTGTCTTGGCTTCAGTTATTTTCTTTGTGCTGCAGACGAATTATGGAGTGTTGGAAGCCCTAAAAGCTGTTCTTCTTGTTTCCTCACACGACATGACCCCTTGGCACTTCCAAGGGAAAATCATAATTTAAAAAATTCTTTCCCCTTTTCTCCCCAATCTGTTATTAGGTGTTAATAAACTCCAAGGAAAATGCAAACATGGCTGTTTGACCTTAGGCAAAAAGGCAATAACCACTAAATAAAAACAAACTTCGTCTTAAAGGAAAAGTTACAAGATCAAGTTTCGCATACTTGTCTTCCCAGCATGCGCGAAGTAGTAATTAAGGTATTTCGTAAATAAATTAATAAAAAAAATCGTATTATGTGGCTTGATGACGCCACAAATGTATCGAGAGCTTTGTCAAACTGTTTGAAGCACGGGAGCTAATAGTAAGTGTGCCATAAGTCATGCCTTGACACTTCTGTGACGTCATGGCCCAAAGTTTGTATGCCAATAGCTCGTGAACTCCGACTGCTCAAACACCGTAAAGGAAGTTCAGCGTTCTTAGAATAGTATAGTCTGCACAGTTCAATGAATTATCTAAAATGTGATTGGAGGTGGGAATTGCCCTTTCAAAAAAAATCACGCTTGACTTTGTCGGCTATCGGTTACATCACCGAAGAAGATTGCGTATAGAAGGAATAGGTGGGGTTTCTTATTGAGTGGCGAATATTTATACACGACGGGTTACGTCTTCCCAAAGCTCGCTTTGCTGAAATAGAAAGGGCTGCAAGGATTGGCTCCCGAGCAAAGGTCTCCTATAAATAGTTCCTTAATCATCTTGTTCTAAAATGGGCCCTCTTCTCCCGCTTTTTTGTATGAACTTTTTTACATGGCACCTTTCTTTCACTGTTGCCTGAAGAAACGGAATAGTGTAATGTAACGGCGCTTGATAGCGCTCACATGATCAATGGGTCGCGTGTGTGGTGTTTTGACCCAAGATTCTCTTTCCCATTTCTCAACTCAAACGCTAGGTGATGACGAAGATATGGACTCTTGATGAAACCTTGATAGATGGCGTGATTTTGGCGCGCATCAGCCAACAAAAATAGTAAAAAACGAAAATAAAAAGTAAGGTCAAAATAAAATTGGGAAGCCAATTTGGGAATCCAGAACGTGTTCTGGAGATGCATAGACCGCCCGTATGGGGAAGTTCTTTTTGATTTGTAAAGCTTCACATACGTGAGAGTTAACATGGGGTCTCAGTATCTCCTCCGGTTTGGGGGGGTTAATATGGAGCTGCTTTTTGATTTTCTTTTTCTCCGTTACCAAAGGCAAGCACACACACGGATTTCTTGGAAGTTGGCAGTAAGAGTTTTATCGCTGTGTGCCTTACAAGGAAATCTGTATACGTGTATGTTATGTTCTTTGCTGTCCAGACCCACCAAACCAGCCACTCTTGACAAGATTGTATATAAAAGCTGCGTTTCGCCTTACAAGGAAACGATAGCTTTAGCCAGGATGAGAAGCTCCCCCCTTTTTCTCAGGTGCCTTTTTTTTTTTGTCCCAACCTGCTCCTTGGCTTGTGTACCTCATTTGCATCATCCCACGACGATAGAGCTGAAGCTGGAATTGAAGATTTTTTTCCTTTTTAAAAGAAAAAAATATTCCTTATATGTGTCTCTGGTGTTTCGAATAGAAGGATTCCAAACACGTGGCGCGTTTTTTGCATCTTGTAGACAGGAATGTGTCCGATTCTTTTGGGTGTTTTTGTTTTCTTGAAATCCTTGAACGATTTTTCTTAGAAACTTAAAGGTGTGTTTTTGAGAGCGATGAAATTGTCTGGCCAGCAAAGTGTTCAGTAACGTTCGGAATGCGGCGAGGTGCTGAAAAGTATTGCCAACATTTCTGCGGGGAATATTTATAGGGCTCATTTTGGCAGAGCAAAACGTTGGTTATGGGGTGTAAAATATGAAAATTAAGGCGATGTTTAGTGACTAATGTATTTATAAAAAACGTGGTCTGAATCTTGTTTAATTTAAATTTTTTATGTTTTTCCCCAACAGGCGGACGGCGAAGATGAATTAAAGAAGCGGCAGCTCATGGAGCTGGCCATTATTAACGGAACGTACCGGGATTCGTCATGCAAACTCCCCGCAGCAGCCAAAGCGTCGGATATTCTCAGTTTATGTGAGTTCCCTGGCTTTTCACGAGATATTTAAGTCCCACAGGTGTGGCTAAACACAAGCAAGGAATGCCAAAAGTGCGCCGTGCCTCGGGTAGCGCACCCAAGAGAAAAAGAAAAGCCAGCACGACGGAAGGATTAACGTAGGAAATAAACGTCCGCTGTTAAAGCACAGAGTTACGAGAAGATGAAGCCAAACTAGAACATGCTCTGGTCCGGTCCCGTCCCTAGATTAACTTTTCAGACTGCCGAAAGCCCACCCAACATTGCAAACTTATTTTCGGACTCTTTTGCAGACATCGAGTGGTTCGTTTTGACTTTGTGCGTCCACGTTCCAGAAAAATGACCTGCGCGCTTATGTAGAAATATTCGTAAAACTCGGGACAAAAATGCAATTTTGAATTCTTCGCTACAAAAAGCCTAGAAATTCGGGATATTTTAGAGAGGCATTTTTAGAAAGGTCCATACATGCATTTAGAAAATGATGATTATTAGACATTACTAGAATCGTTTCTCGCCAAATCAACGAAAAAATGTTTTTTCCCTCTTGGGAATATTCAGAAAATTTGATTAAAAAATGCTTCCAATTTGACAGTAAAAATTCAGTATTTTTTTCATGGAATCGGTATATATTTTTTCTTTTTATAAGGTACTTATAGATAAATTAATGCTTGGAATTGTTCGAATTTGCTCATGAATATTTTTTGTTGAATTTATTTCGTTTCTAGTTCCGGGGCTTGCGCAGTCGCTGCGGAATCAAGGCGCTCCATTAGGCGCACCTTTGATTTTGTCACCACGAATGACTGTTCCAAACTCAGGTGGAATGATGAACGGCTCGGCTCCTCCTCCGCTCATTTCTCCGGCTGAAGCTGGACTTTTGTACTCGCCATACGCTGCGGATTATTCCAATTACGCGGCCGCCTTGACGTCCAATATGTTGGCGGAATATCAAAACGCAGAACATGCACATGCGGGTGGGTTGTTTGCACGATAATTCCGGGTTATTTTTTTAATTTTCGCCAAAGCAGCAAAAACAAGCATAATAATAATTTCGCCAATGCCTTTAATTTTTTGGCAAAACAACCCAAATTTCTCCAAAAATCTTTCTGATTTACCTGAGCCTTCTCTTTTCTATGGCTAAGATTGTCTGTGGGGCTTTGTCTTATTTATTATTTTTCAAACAAGTTTTGTTTTTAGATTTGTTTATACCTTATAGCTTTTTTGACCTTGTTTTTTCCCTATAGTGGGCTGGAAATTTTCCGTTCCTTACCTGCCCCAATCACCATCCCCTATTCTACTCTTATCATGAGGAATGATTTGCATCCACCCAAACTTGCAAACCAGCGCCGAATCAGTGCAATCTATATGGTATCATTTTAAAGCAAAAAAAACGCAAAAAAATACTCCGATTCATTTTGGAGCTGTATGTATTAGCTTTAAAGCCACTTTTTCTGGGCTCTTTGTGCAATAATTCTGTCCCGGTTTATTTCTTCCTCTTGCAGTTATATTTGCAAAATAAGAAAAGTTGTTGTTTTTGCACAAAAATAAGAAAAGCTCTTCAACTCAGTTTGCGCTAGTTTAATTAAGTACTTCTTCGGGCGGCTTTGGGAACTTTTTCTGTATCTGTGTGTGGTTGCTCAGCAATTGGGCTGATTTGAATCATTCCACTCAGCATGATGACACGGCGTTTTACACAAACACACACGCCTTTAACTGCATCCCTCTCTTTCCCTCCAAAAAAAAAAGATCGTACAGACTATTTTTATTATTTGGGTTCTTATTCTTCCCAAACATGAATTTTCCCCTTCTTTTTGTATTTTCTTAAGTTTAGCTTCTAAACCATTTTTTCCCAAGCCCACCTTATCTTTGTACAGTTTCCCCCCGTACATGTTTGAAAAGGGAAAAAAAACAGGATTCTGTTCGTTGTCCAGGTTTATATATTATACATATAATTAGGGTCGGTAGTTTTTAAAAGAGAAATGAATTTATTTGAGCGAACATTATTTGTGACGAAATGTCCAGGGGTTTTTCAAGTCCGGCCTTGCAGATTTTTTTGTTCTGTTTTCAGTTCTGTTTTGTTTCATTTTTTTATTGTAGGATGGTGTCGTATTGTTCGTTTATATGGCTTTCATTGTCATTTACGTCAGCTATGTTTAGGTCCCATTCAAGGCTACAAAAGCCACTCTAAAAGCATGTTGAAATCGAACGTTTCCCTGTTTCCCAATTTTATAGACTTGGTATCAAGTGGCTTAACCGCCTTTAGATGGCGTTGCCGTCCTTTTAGTAACAAAAGGGGATAAAAGGTGGCTGACGTTAAAACGCATATAATTTATCTTATGTTTTAAGTATATAAAGAGCAAAAGAAAAGGCGAAAATTACGTTGTCCTGAAATGAGCGCGTATGTGTGTGGCCCAACTAACTAACGTTGTGATTCCTGACGGTGGTTATTGTAGGCAGCATAAGCGGCGCCGGAGCCGGAAAAGTTCGGCGGCCCATGGCTCCTCTCCGAGAGCACCCTTACCAAAGGGCCGGTGCGGGCGCAGGCTCCTTGTCGTGACTACCCTTTCCAACTGATTGACTGACTTACCAACTCCACACCACCAACAACCAAATTCGCCTTCTTCCTTCAGAGGTTGGTTCACTAACTTTTAACTATTACTAATAAAACATTTTGTATGCTTACAAAATTTCTCGTCGAAGAAGATGCACAGTAGCCATTCTTTTTTCTTGCATTATTTTACTTTAAGCATGGTAAAAATTAAAAGAGATTATAAGAGCGTATATCAACCCGAGTTTATATGGCACTTACCATTCTCTGTTTGATTATCATTAATGTATTAATTACTAATTCCGTAACTCGAATAACTCTGAAATTTTGAACCTTTCTTCGTAAAACTACCTAATAATTAAGTTTCAGTTTGGCTCTGCATGAATTAACCTAAGTGGTCAAAACCAGCAGATTTATTTGCTTGACAGTCAAAATGGTCAAACGTAGAATTGACGAATGTTATTCGTGCCTGACTTTCCAAAAAAATCCGCTTTCTCCCCTTTTTCTGTATGATTTAGAGATTCTTTTGTTGGGTCTTTGGAACTACCATTTAGGGAATGTGTGGTACAGATTTTTTTTATGGTTTTGTTTCTATATTTTTTTTAAAACAAGAAAATTTATCGTGTTAAGTCAATCCCATATGCCCTTTTATGATGTGTCTTTACGTCCAGTGCCATATTGCGTATTTTACTATAGTATTGATTTGGGTGTTTCTGTATTTTTTCTATTTAGTGTTTTTTCTTTTAGTCTCCATAATTTCGCCATCAGGTTGTGCAATTTTTATTTCCGCGATTTTTAGACAATTTTTTTTATTGTTTTATTCTATTTAGAGAAAGGGTTAGGGACAGCTGCAAGCGCCGGCCGTGACTTTTTGCCCATTTATTTCTGCGAAAAACGAGTATTGTACATAATTTATATATTGAAGAACCAAAAAAATGATTTCAAGTTGCGTAAATAAAGAAGAGAAAAGCAGTTTCAATTATACATGCGACTGATTTTGATTCCGTTTATGAACGAGGAGAACCGACTTGCAAATGTGGGATTCTTCCAAAAAAATTAACTACTTTTGTGTAATTTTTTTCTAAAAAAAAATCCTGTTACATCACTAAACTAACTAATCACGGCTGTTGTTATTTTAACACGGGCTTGCTTGCTCAGCTGTTCTACCTTGGGATATAATAACTGTGGTACTTTTCCTAGTCACTTAGTCTCAGAATTTTTTTTGGGAGCTATTTTTTTAATTGACAAAAAAATTGCTATATTGTTTTCCAATTGACCAAGTAATGAATACTAACCTGTGGTTTTTTGTTTCTTTTTTTCTTCAACCCTTCAGCGTCCCGTTTTCACCCCTATGACAACAAAAATTCCTGACCGAACCGAAACCATTCTCTCTCACCTGTAGGTGCGTATCGCTTCCCTGTAGTGCTGCTGTTGTTGTAGGAACCTCCTACTTTTGTAAATTATGCACGGCCGAGTCCTTCCTGCAGCACACACATAGCCATTTATTCATACTTCGCTAGCCAAAAACTAACCGGGCCTTGGGGGAAAACAAAAACAAACCAAAAAAAAACGCACACAAGAAAAAAAATCTTAACAGCAACAACAAAAATTATCCTCTTCACAATCCACATTGCGACAATCTTCAACTGTTGGTCAGTCTTGTGTCTTGATGTAACCGTTTGATGTTTTTTTCAGTTCGTCGTGTATATTGGGCTTGAACGCGATGGTGATTGGTTCAGTTTTTTATCGAACAAAGATCGCCCGATTTTTCCCCATTATTTCTTTTTGTTGTGAGTTTTTTTTATTATATTTTTTTCGGAATGGTTTATGAGCCATAATTTAATTGCCATTGTACAAGCATTTCGTAGATCATCAAGAGGCCTAATTCTGAAAATAAGGTGCCAAAATGCTTAGTTTTGGCAATAGCAGCTCTTTTTTGTTTACTTTAATTTAGTTTGTTAGATTTTTTTCTGGGGAGGGGAAGGTTGTATAGTGTAAGTTTCTGTTTCATTTTTGCGTACTGGTAGTTGCCTTAATGAGAGCGAAATCTCCCGACGAAAGCTTTAGTTGATTTCTTATTTTTGTGTCGGTGAAACGGAGAATCTCTGGTTCTATAACGTCCATTATGAATGTCATATGGTACTTAACATTTACTTAAGCTTAAAAATAATTTTTGGGCAAATCACGCCAGTGTTTCTGGTGCCTAATTGACGTTATTGGAGAGACACATATGCAACGTACAATTTTTCATTTGTTTTTTAAGAACGTAATTTAATTTGTGTAGCTATAAAACAGTTTTTTGTTTTTGTTTTTGGTGGCGGCCATCTTTTTTTGGGGCTAAAGAATTCTCTATGAAAGTTATAGTTCTTTTGGCAACTAGCAAGTGGTCTTTTTACCTTAAAAGTGCCTATTATGTTTACGATACATGTATTTTTTGTTTGTTTGTGAGAGCCCGACAATCGATGTAGTGCCTTAATATTGTTACGTCATACAGTGCCATAATAGTGGACCTTGTTTCGATGCCAACGTTATGCAGTGTAACTTGAAGAGTTGACAAAGAAATTTGGGTCGTCTTACCTGTCAAAAGACTTGTTCAAAGTTTTTTAAAGCAAAAGTTAATTTTCTTGCAGATTTAAATATCCTGCAGTGCTTTATTTTGCTTGGAGATTTACATTATTCTCGCAGAAGCTAAATTACTTGTAGATTTGCAAATAAAGAACACACCATCCTTAGTTAAAGTATTTTTTTTTTGCAAAATTATTTTGACAGTAATATAGGTAGTATGAACGTGAAAGGCGTTCATCTAGTTGGACTTTCATTTTTGTTTTAACTAATTGGAAAAGTGCAAATTCATTTCCGACCTACGTAAAACAAAGCAAATTTGCACGCACTACCTAGACGTTGTTTATTGTGCTGCCTAATTGGCTTGTTACTTGTGTAGATTGGAGGTTATCGAGTTATCGGCACGCAGTTTTGTGCGCAAAAGCCATGCGCGTTTATACACACCCACGGGAAAGTTGCTCGCCATCAAGTGGAAGATATAATAAAGTAGCTAAGTAATCCATGGCACTTTATCTGAAGAAACCACGAAGGTAAACAGTCTTAGTTATTGGCAAATTATGAAAGAATTGTGTGAATATTACTTTATTGTAGGATTACATAAACCCCAAACAGGCACGGATATAAAAAAAATAATGAAAAGAATAAAACTCAAATCATTGATCCAGTTTTTCAAAACGTTCCCGAGTCTTTTGCAGCGCTTCTGTACGACGGCGTTGTGAGCTAGAAGCTTCAACAGGCCCAATAATGGCTGATCCCAGACCTTCCCTTTGCAAACGGCCTTCGACCAAGATCTAAAGTAAAATTTAATGTATAATTTTCTTTCTTGTACAGATTTGCTCTTACGGGGTCAGCTTGGCCACGTTTATCTTTGCCCAAGCCTTCGCCTGACGCCCATCCCATCTTCGAAAGCATTTTAAATCCCTTATTCCGTTGGTCAATTGGCCTAAATAAATTCAAGTTATTAAAATACACTTCATACACACTACTAAGAGTTTTGTTTTATATATATAAAAGTGTAAGCGTACTGGTCGACTGATGCGGTTTCTACCTTCCCATTAGGTATATCTATGCCTTTTTCCTTTCTTCTGCTATTGGCTCGGTCTTTGTACTCGCCATTGTTGGTGTGGTCCTTATCAGGATCTTCAGCGTTCAGGCCAAACTTCTTTTTGAGTGCTTTGAGTTCTTTTCGTCTTGAAGTTTCTTTATTTTCGAGAGAAACAGCTGCCTTGGACACTATAGCGGTCTCTAATTGTTGTATGAGTCCTGGTTCGCAGTCATCGCAAGTATCGGTGCCAATATGGACGTGGCATCGTAAGACCGTTGAGGCAATTTTGAGCTCTCGCCCGTGTTCAATGACTACAGGCTCGCTGGTAAGAAACGACTCGGAAAGACGCTCTCCAGACATGAAGGTACCATTGCGACTGCCTAGATCTTGGACAGTATACGCTGAAATCAAGGCATCAAACTCCAAACAAGCGTGCAACTAGATACATAAAAATAACGTTACATTTCAAAATCCTCATAAAAACTGATAAATTAATTAAATAGTGAATCAAATAATTAAAAGGAAACTAAAAGAAGTTTATGGTTAGGTAGTAAAAATATCATACAATATTTATTAGAATGTTATTGGCAATTTTACTTTGCTGATGTTGATATCTGGCAAATGAACGGCAACGTTTTTCTCTCTTCCAATGAATCCACCAGTGAAGGGCACGATAAAGAGACTTCCCAGCTTGACTTGACTGGAGCCTGAGCTCAGGACAATCAATCGCATACACGGAGGGCGTAAACAGGCCAAACCTAGTAAAGCGAAAAAGGGTAATAAGACCATACTTTTCTAGGAATGTCGTGTACTGAAAAAGAAGGGCAAGTCTCTAACCATGAGCACTCTTGTACTTCTTCTTGCGTCTTCGTCTGGGCTCTTCATCGCTCGAAAAGCGACCTCGACTTGGTTGCTGTTTCGAAGGACGGTCACATTCCCCATCGGAATTGCTTTCATGCGAGATACTGCTAGCATTTGAGGAATGAGAACGAGAAGCAGGTCGTTTTAATACTGGATCAACCATGGGAAATTGTTCCTTGTCCACTGAGCGGAGTTCGCCATCTTCTAACTCTTCCACTTCCCAGGGTTCGTTTTTTGGATCACTAGTAGTGGGCGTGGAAATGGCTGGTTGTGGTTTGGGTTCGTCCTCGAATTGACTGGCGGCGTCGGTTTCTCGTTTCTGTTCCTCAGAATCCAGTTTCTTCTTCAGTTTCCAACGCTCGCCTTGTGTTACATATTTGGGTTTCTTGTTTGAATCGTCTGTTTGCTCGCGAACAACTCCATTTGATTCTTGCAGAGCTTGGGTGCCGTATCCCTAGATTTCGAAAAATAGAAAAGTAAAATAAAAATAAGTTTTTGATCGTGAAACGTTATCGTTTTGAAAATAAAGAATCTAGTCTATGGGAATTACTTACTAACAAGAACCAATTTTTGGCGTTTTCTTCTAAGGAGAAGTTCTCAATCTGACCGTAGAAGACATAGTTATTTGTGGCAGTGTCAAAGGTATAATACGTCCCAGTATATCCGTTGTAGTACAATCCTTTGCTCTGCAGGGAAAAAAGAGATGCACCTAATTAGTTTTTAAGTCATTTAGTAAGTTTCCAACCTGTCCTCGAGAGTGTGAAGTTTGAGGCTACGAAGTAATAGATCTGGGATGACTGGTACAAGAAGTGCAAAGGTTTGTGTGGCTCTTTTATGCTCACTCAGATCAGAATCTCTTTGCATAGAGTAGCCAAAACAGGGTGACGGAAACACTTACAGGATCGTAATACAGCCCTGTAGAAGAGTCGTAATAAAGGCCAGTCATTTCATCATAGGTGTAACCAGACTGAACTAACGCTTCCTGAGCAGCTTCCTTCACCATATCTGCTATGCATGCTGGATTGGATCGCCATTCAGGAGCCAGCAATCCTTCCTCGTCGTCAATTTCAGCAGCTGGCAATATTTGGGTTTCCTCCGTGGGACCACTATCTTCTATATTACTACTCATATTTTAAGGCGTGAGTAAATATTATCCACAAGTCGCTTTTCGTGCGCTAAAAGTAAACAGTGACAGTAATCGATAAACGCGAACTCGATAACGACACGGACGTGGTTGAAGCGCGTTGTATTGTACAGTTTAGCCACATTCTAAACACTAACCCACGAATGTGAACTATGACTGCCATTCCTACGTGCAGTTTTGATTCCTATTGTAGTTCCTATCTTCAGAGCATACTCGTTTAAAATTATTTAAAAAAAATAAAATAAAGGCTTTCGTGGGCGACTCTTTAGAATGCACACTATAGAGGGTTAGGTTAGGTTAGAAGCCAGGCTAGGTAACCTGACCTAGTCTAACCTAACCTAACCTAACCCACGAATGTGGAGTATGACTATCATTCCTAGTGTAGAGGCTTTCGTGGGTGACTCTTTAGAATGCACACTGTAGAGGGTTAGGTTAGTATTTAGTACAATGAAAACCGTTTTAAACGAAACCAAAGGGACCGGAATATTCTTTCGTGTTAAAAGGATTTTGTGCTAAAAGATAAAGATGGAGTTACAAAGCGTTTGTCCGTACCGGAATTCCATTTTGTGTTAACAGATTTTTCGTGTTAAACGGTTTTCATTGTATTTAATATTTAGAATGTGGGGGCTAAACTGTGCAAGTGCCTCGAAGCGCGCGAGTCACCTACAATAGAACGTGGTAGTGGGTAAGATCGTCATTCGTTGTTCGGGCGGCGAACAACGAATGACGATCTGGACAAAGGTAAACTTCAGCAATAAAACTGTCACTTAGCGGTACTTTGCAATTCAATGGTGCCTCTCATAACGAACACAATCCGTTCCAGGACGGCGTTCGTCATACGAATCGTTCGTTATGCCGGATGCCGTTTCCCATAGGCCTAGGGTATTATGGGAATAATTTTGATCCGTTCCCGAGCCCGCGGTCCAAAATCGCGAAAAATTGTAATTAAAAAAATAATTTGGAAATGCTAGGAATTCAGGAGGGCAGGTAGAAAAGGTATACAGCCGGCTGGAGGATTAGGAAAATTAGGAAAACACATTTACAAAATATTTACACAGTCTCAGTCTTCAGTTTAGCCCGAGTCTTCCAAGTCTTCCATCTCCAGTGGAAGACTCCAGACTTCCACCTCCAGTGGAAGATTCAGCTGCCCTTGACCTTCTTCCATATCTGCCTTTGGTTTTTTGGCAGGGCCAGGTTTGAAAAAGTTGGGTAAGTTGGTTTGCCTCTCCCTCTTCTTCAAGATTGTCCTGAAGTAGTGCATGGCATTGTCATTGAACAGATCTGCCACTCTGCTCACTTCAGCTTGATTAGGATGCCACTCATTGGCTGTGGCCTGGACCTCTTCCCACTTCGTCAGAAGGTCCTTGATAGTTGTAGTAAGCATTGGTCCCTTGGCACTCTCCTCACCCTCCCCAGAAGAAACATTCCTCTGTGCTTCCTCGTGGTCCTGCTCAAGGAGAGCTTGCAGTTCTTCAGTGGTGAGCTCATTCTGGTGTTCTTTTAGCAGCTCTTCCACATCTTCCGCATCCACCTCCAAATTCAGGTCCTTTGCGGTGGAAACAATCTCCTCCACCACGTCGTCGTCGTCGTCCGCTGGTTCACCCGGAACGTAGGCAGGACACAAACTCCTCCAACCTGAGTTAAGGGTCCTTTGAGTGACTTCAGACCATGCCTTCTGCATCAGCCTGATGGCATCCACGATGTCGAATTTGTCCTTCCAGAACTTTTTTACTGTCATGTCAGGTGAAAACTGGCAGACCTCAAAGCACCTTCGGAAGATTGCTCTTGTGTAGAGTTTCTTAAAGTTGCCCATCACCTGCTGTTCCATTGGCTGAAGCAGAGGAGTTGTGTTGGGAGGTAGGTACTGGATCTTGAGAAAGTCATACTCTAACTCGAGTATCTCCTCCAAGTTTTTTGGGTGGCCAGGGGCATTATCAAGCAACAGTATAGCTTTCAGTGGCAAGTTTTTCTCCGTCAGATATTTTTCGACACTGGGTGCAAAGACTTCCAGTATCCATTCCTTAAAAATTGATTGGGTGACCCAAGCTTTTTGGTTGGATCTCCACAGGACAGGCAGCCTTGATTTAATAACATTGTGTTTTTTAAACGCTCTGGGATTCTCTGAGTGATAAACTAGTAGGGGTTTCACCTTCAGATCTCCACTTGCGTTAGCTGCAAAGAGGAGCGTTAGTCTGTCTTTCATGGGCTTGTGCCCAGGCAAACTTTTTTCTTCTCTTGTTATGTAGGTTCTACTGGGCATCCTTTTCCAGAAGAGCCCAGTTTCGTCACAGTTGAAAATTTGTTCCGGACGATACCCTTCTTCTTGAAGAAATTCCTGGAACTTCTGGGCAAATCTTTCAGCTTCTTCGTCAGCGCTACCAGCAGCCTCACCTTGCATTACGCCACTGTGGATGCCATTTCTTTTCTTAAACCTACGAAACCACCCCCTACTGGCTTTGAACTCCTCTTCCTCTTGTTTGAAAGCTTGTGAGCTTGTTCCTGGAGTGGATCTTTTAAGCTCTTCATACATAACCCTTGCTTTCTCACAAATTATTTCCTGAGTGGTTAGATCTCCTTTCATTTGCCTTTCATTAATCCAAACTAACAGCAAGCTCTCCATTTCATCACTAATCGATTTTCTGTGCACCTGTGAACATACTCTCGAGACTCCCTTGGCAACCTTAGCTTGCATGATTGATTCTCTATTGGCTAAAATTGTTCCTATGGTTGACTTGTTCACTCCATATTCAGCTGCAAGATCCACAACTCTAGCTCCAGAGTTTTTTTTTCCTATGATTTCTTGCTTGGTTTCAATAGTAAGTGCTTTTCTACTTTTCACAGTCTTCTTAGGTGCCATTTTGACAACACTAGCAAAAGCACTAAACCTTCCACAAATTTCAAATGTAATAACACAACAAACACAACAGAGCGCGGTTCGTAATGCGGTTCGGTTCGTAATGCAGCGTGCGGTTCGCAGTGCGAGACCGTGTTCGTTTTGAGGAACATCTTCCGGCCCGCGCGCGCGTTCGAAACGCGGAACGTTCGTTGTGAGAGGTTTCTTTAAAAAATAGTGTAGTTCTTTCTAACAATACTTAACGTTAATTATAAACGTTTCCATTGCGAGTAATTGGAAAATCTCCTTCGTGAACCTTCGTAAAGGAATTTTAGTTTCTTTGATATTAGATTTATTTTGTTGAATGTAATTTAACTCTTCCCCAAATAAGGTAAAAAGCGAGCTTCTTCACTTAACATCAATTTCCGCGCTCAGAAGTGCTTCCCGCCTCAATCCATGAGTATCTTTTCTGTCACCAGATGGCATTATCAACACAAAAATTGAATGAAGTACCGCTATTTTCAAGTGTCTTAGCTAAGAAAAACTGCAGGTTTTTACCATCTCGAACGACTTTTTATTATGAAAGTAAGGTATCCGTTACACCATATGTGTGATATTTTCTACAAAAATAAGCCCACGTATGCAAACTAGGGCAGGTGCTGATTAGGAATGGACCGAAGGGGGTTACAATTACAACAACAGCTTACAAGTAGGAAAACCCCTTGTTCCCATATCCATAGTGAAGTTTGGATTTCCTCCAAACTTTTCACCTTTATTTGTCCAAAGACCCAAAGAGCCAAGAGTAATGTGGAAATTCTAATCAGTTTTGCTTAAGAAATTGGATCTATATAGGAAAGGTAACACTGTTTTCGTTAACAATTCGAATTGCTGCTACGCTTTGTACCTTGGAAGGACGGACTTTTTCACATTTACTTTGGTAGCAACACAACAATAACGTCTTTTTTTATGAAGCACATAAAAGACATGGCGCATTGAACAGCCTCACAGTAAATCAAATCATTATACCTCGATAACGTTGTCTTATATGCTATAACATTCCTTTTCCCTTCATGTAGATCCCACAAAAATCCCGATTGCGAAAATTTGATTTGCAAAAGAAAAATTATACTATATATACGTATCTCTCGCTCCACAAGATCAGGTCAATAAGGTTTTTTTCGTTGGCTTAAACACGTAGTTTAACTTTTTTCACTTCCATAATTTTTTTTTTAACCATTGTTAAAAAGCTGATTAATCGAAACCTTTTCAAAACCTGTAATCATTTAGGAACCGAAGTCAGTTTTTAGGCTGAAAGTTATATAACAGGAACGGTGACCACAACGACGTTCGAATTTGAACTGTTCGGTTGAAATCTCAAGTAGAAATCTTCTCACTCGGCTCAACAGGTGAAGCAGGGACCGGCGACTCTGGGTCTGCGTTATTGCTAGTCGCAGCATGAATGGTTAATTCGTAAGACACTTTGTTCACTATTTCAACTTTAGGAACTGTTACTAAAGTCATTATCGCTTCGCGGGTCTCTTTCAAGGTTTCCTTCTCGTTTTTGTCGCTGTCCAGCGTCATTTCTACGTCGCTTTCTTCATCTTCGAGCTCTTCTTTGGTTTCGATGTCGTCTTTTGGCGTGCAAACAGCAGCACGGAGGTTTTCTGCCGAGAGATTGAGGGAAAAGGGGCGGACTACCAAGAGTTCTTCGTCCGCTTCCATGTCGGCTTCATGTAAGGAGGGAGAGCTGGAAGATGAGAGGATTTCGGCATCAGGCGAGGCAGATGGCACCGGTAAAGACGCAGAACGAACGAATGGGAAACACGCTGACGTACGTTGTTTATTAAAGTGCTGCTCGTGCGCGATGGAATAATGGCTGGTAGATAGGGCGCTTGATTGGCGGCCAAAACGTTTGCGGTCTTCATCCAGGATCGTGGGGCCGTCTGACTCATGCTTCTTGAGATGGCGATCCAAATTGGTTTGCTGACCAAAGCACCGATCACATAACGGACATCTGCATAGAAAAATGAGAAATAAAAAGATAATTTAAAATTAAACTGAGAAGGAAAAAAGGCCAAATTGAGTAGAATAAAATTAAAAGAAAAGGAAAAAGAAAAGGATTTAAATAAAAAAAGCTTAAAAAAATATAATGATTGATGCCTTATGAAACGAGGTCGTGTACTTTCTATATAACTTAAAAAATAATAGTAAAAAAAACGAATAAGGATAATAAAGGGTAGTGTGAGGTAAAAAGATGCTGAGCGTATAGTTTTTGCGTTTGGTTAACCAAGCAAAAACAAGAGCGTGTTGAGCCTGGCTGATTTGGTGAGGATTGTTAAAAAAATTCCCGTCTCGTTGCTGGGGAGTGTGAAGCTGGCGCTGAATATAGGAGAAGGTGACGATGTTGCATGCAATGGTGACCAACCATTCTCCTTTTTATGCTGTTAATAGCAATGGAGTTTGGGTAACATTTCATGCTCAGCTTCTCCAAGGAAGCTTAACGAAAAATTAGGTTTCGTTTGGTGCAGTCTTGAAGAAAGACAGACAGTGTGACGGCTGGGTAATGAACGATAAAAGTGAGAGAAAAAAGTGAAACTATTTTTTTAGAGAATTAAGTATGTGTCAGTTTTGGAGACTAAATTGACCAGATAGCCCGTTCTGTAGCAAGAAAAGCGAAAGGGGACAAAGTAGCAAATCTGGAAACTTTTTTTTCCTTATTTCTTTTTTGTTTGTTTTTAAGATGCTGTGCTGATAAGGTTCTTTCTCTATAAGGAAATGAAAGCAAACACGAATTGGAATGAGGGAATTTTTAGTTTTATAGAGATTGGAATGTTTGTCGTGGGTCATATTTGAAAGCCTCGAGTCGTTTATAACAGCTTCTGTTACGTGACAGTGGAACTACAAGGGGTCTGGAAAGTATTCGACAGTTTTTTGGGTCTAATTTGAATAACTAAAGGTTTCCAGCTTCGCAGTTTGTTATTCTGTGGCAGACTTACAATATTTGTACTTCCACCCAGGACAGCTCTACTGGAACGGATAAAATTGAGCTGCTTTCCGGGTATCAGTTTCTCGAATCACTGATTTCCTGATTTTCAGAGTAGTTTGAAAGTTCAGCTAGCATTGGGAGTTCGGATTTTTTTCTTTTTCTTTCTAATGAATATTCTGAAGAAGTCTACTTTCACTTTCAGAGCTAGACAGACCTGAAAGTTTACTAATGGTTTCTAAATTGTTTTGGAGTTTGATCCGACAGGGTCCGTGTCTGGTTCAGCGACGCTCAGTGAAGCTTGAGATATTACGCCTTAAATGGCTACCAAGGTCTTGCAATAACTCAGAAAAAAGGGAATTAGTGAAACAGTACTAAGAAATACAATTATACTTAAAGCAATTATAATAGAAGCCATTAAATAAGTAAAACATAATTAATTAAATAATAACGGGATGAATAGTTGTAATTAGTTAAAACTAGTCGATTAAGGAAAAATAAGTTGTCTGACTTAGAAATAAAATAACATGCCACTGGCGTTAATTTCTGTGTGAGATGCCGTTCAAGGAAAAACTAGTTAGGACCAAACAACAACCAAGACTTACCGGAAGGGTTTTTCCTTGTTGTGAATGTTTCGTACGTGCCGCTGCAAATTGGAGGAAATGGAAAAGGAGCGTTCGCAGTACTTGCATTTGTAAGGTTGCTCTCCGGTATGCGTCCGTAGATGGCGCGTGAGGTTGGCCGAACGTGGAAAGACTTTGCCGCAAAATTTGCACGAATAGCGGTCCCGCGCATGCGCCGAGCCCGAAGTGACGACATTATTGCTCTGCTTGTAGCTTTTCAGGCTCCCCGCCGTGCTCGATGAGTGACCCGAGTCCTTCGATTCAGTCGACGCTGGACGGAAGTCTTCTACCGAGCCATTCCGCAGACTCGCCAACATGGCGGCCGACACCAATGGCGGGCAAGGTCGAGTCGTGCCCTGGTTAGCACTCCCGCCGCTTGAGGGAGGGTAAGGCCCGCCCGGGAAGACGGTCGTCAAACGAGGCATCTTCTCAATACTACGGTACATGGCTTCCAACATGGCTGGATGCAAGGAAGGCGGCGCCGTTTTTGGGGACTTATCTACCGATGATCTCACGGAGTTCGCCGCGTTCGTCTGCTGTTGGCTTGGCAAAGGCGAAGGGGGAGGTAGGTGGTACAGCCGATTAGCAGTGCTGCTGCCACGCTTCTCGTTAGGGTACCAGCACAAGTCCGACGTTGACACCGACACCGAGATCGGCGATGCCGGGGAAGCAATTAAGAGGGGACAGGGACTACCCGAGGTACTTCTCGACGTCGGCAGCGAATCAGGACTCTGACTCCTGCTCTTTCGCTTCGGACTCGCCGGAAATAGCAAGTTCCTGTTCTCGTCTTCTTGGACATTTTTCTTCGAATCTAGACGCAAGTCCAGCGGTTGGGCGTGGCCGGATTGGGTAGGAGATTCGCCGGGACCAGGTCGAGGTCGCCCAGCAGGGGACATGTGCGGATGCGGCTGTCGGTCGGGTCCCGGGCGAGAGAGATCGTAAGGCATATCCATGTCGACTGAGTCATCACGATCTCGATGATGGCGATGGTGATGATGATGATCATGGTTGTCTTCATGGTCACTGTTATTGGGATGGTTGGGCACCTGGATGGTCAGCTGGCGCCACAGTCGAGGGACCACACCCAAGTGTTCATTAGGACTCCGAGCGGCAACAGGGGGAGGGATAAGCCCCACCGGCCCACCGGGATGGGGGAATCCGGCTTGGAATGAGCCTAGAGTACTCGCCAGTGACCCTGGGTATACGGATCCTTGCCTGGGCGAGGTGTCACCTTGCAACGTACCCGCCAGGAACGACGCGTAGAGCCCGGCCATGTGCAATTCCTGGGGCGACCACTGCGCGTTTTGGGGGCGACGGTTGGGAAGATGCTGGTGCTGCAGGTGCAGGTGCTGCTGGACCTCTTCAGCCTTCATGGACAGTCTGTATGGCTGCTCGAGAGAACGATGATGCGGAGATTTCGACTGGCGAAGCCGGAAATTCTCAAGTCGCTGCCCAAGTAAGGTCAATCGCGGATTAGTTCTACTTTGACTCGAAGACTTGGCTGGGATGCTCGTCATGGAGATGCTATTGCTGCGGTTAAACTGCTGAATACAGCAGAAAATAACTGCGAGTCTGAGAAAAGGAAAGAATTTCACAATTATTCCTTGTCTTCACTAAACGCGACAAACTAATGAAGAAATTCACTCATGAAATAAGAAAACTTAGCGTATTAAATTAGGAATCTTCAGAAAAGGAGCAAATTAAACTAAGAAATTACGAAGTAGTTTAAGAAAATTAGGTTTTAAAAAAAAATAAGAAGTTTGAAAAACAACGAAAGTTAAGGAAGTTGCAAATGAAAAATAAGAGCTTGGCCAAAATTAAGCGGTTGAAAACTATCCACTTTTTGTTCGCATTGACTACTTTGGGGAAGAGATCAGTTGATAAAACTGAAGGTCGCACGTTTGCATTTGAAACAGGTAAAAATCTAGCTCACCTTTACCCTAGAAATCCTAAGGGAAAAAAAAACTCCTTTTTTGCTTTACAAGTCTAGCTCACATTGACACGTCTTAAACGAAGATGGCCTTAAGAGATTCACTAATTTTCTTGGGGTTTTTTATATTTACGTACTTCATTATTTTGTCTTGTTTTCCTTACTCTTTTAGTAACAATTCAGGTTGTCAGGGTCAACCGTGAAAACGGAGAACGGGCGCGGTACAGTGGTAAAGTTCAGTGGTAATGAGGATCAGCGGGGTTGAAAAAACGTCAGAGGTCAAGTTATCGCGAGCCGAGTCACATTCATCTTAGCAATCAAAACGCACCAAATCGGGGTTGGTTGCTTTCTCTTTTTCGGCTATATAGATCGCCGTATGAGCTCCCCCTCCAATGTATATGTAATAGTAATTAAAAAAAAAGCTGTTGAAAATGCCGTGTCTGTTTTTTCTTTTCTTTGTCTGTATTGACAATAGTGGTAAGTGCGTTGCGCTAGTCAGAGGAGTCAAAACTCGTCTTGATGATTGAACCAGTCCACGCCCTCGCCCGAGGCGTCCCGCATCCTGCCCGTACAACTTTTCTTTTAGCGCCTTGATTATACAAGAGACTAGACCCAGTTTTTTTCCGTCTTCCTTTTTTATTTTCTTTTTCCTCCCTCCGTCTCTTGACTAAAAGGGAGCTCGAGTCCTAACGGGAACGAGATATAGGCTCTAGGGATGGAGGATGGCCACTTACGACTCGAGTGCTATCGAAAAAATGAAAAAACGAGTGAAACAAAAGACACGGTCCTCGTCTTCTTTTCACCTTCATTCGCTGGTGTTTCGGAGCCATCCAAAACCCCAAGCCACTAGACCGGCACGATCATTAGCAAAGAACGTCCTTGTGATACTGCCTCAGATTCACACAGTGATTTCAGCTTTCGGTGCCTCTTTAGTTTTACAAGGGGTAATGCGCATTGTTTACAGACTGGAAACTCGCTAATAAAAAGAGCCTTATTTGTACAAAGTAAGCTTGGGATACCGATTCTTATATTGCTGGCTGGAGATTTTTCCAACGCGAACCCGCATCACTTTAGGAAAAAAAAAGGAAGTGGTTTCGTGTTTGGAATGAGTATTTCATTTTCTTTTCATCGAAGACAGAGAGGAAAAGCGGTTTTACTTGAGTCTAGTTTTGGCTCGTTCTAAGTCTAAACGGAGCCTGCACACTAAATATGGCTGATCCAGATGTTTAAAAAATTAATTACCCCAACCCGAAAAGGATGTACTCTGCAACTTTTTAAGGTTTTTTTAGTAACTTTGCATGCCGATAAAAAAATTAAATTCCGACTAAATGGCAAAATTACAAAATAAGAGGAGATTAAGTTAATTCTCTGTCGAAATTTCTACCGTAATTGTGAATAAAGTGCAAATAGTTTATTGCCAATAAAATATGGTAAAACGGTTTTGCAATTGAAAAGTTGTAACGCATAGTTATTCTAAAGTGTGCTTTTTTATGGTGTACAAGAGAGGATGCATCACTGCATCACTTTCGGAAACGTCGCATGGTAAACTGGCTTTGTTGGGGGGAGGGTAAGGACGAGCGACTCCACCTTGTTATAAACTTTGGTTCTATTCCTTCACTTTTTAGTCGCTCACCTGGCTAGTCTTTTTTTCTTGTATTCGGTGTTGTTAGTTCTGGGCTGAGCGCATCTTTATAGAGTGGACGAGAAACCCCTTTCACTTGTATACTTTAGCAAGTTGGGATGCAAAGATTGTAGATGTGGACGTGGACTGGGATGAAGCAACACCTGTGAAAGGTCGGGTAAGGAGTTCGAAGACGAAGCAGGAGAAGAAGAAAAGAATCAGGTTAAGATTGTTGTTGGAATTAGAAATCGAGTCAAGATGAGGTGAAGATAACCCTCGCTGAAAATGTTGGGTTCAAGCCAGCTCGAGCGAGCGAGATTACGAGCTGAGCTTCAAATAAGCCTTTTTTTATAACAAAGGCTAAGAAAAAAAAATCAAGAAAAAACGAACCCACAAAAAGATGAAATACTCTTAGCAGGGATGGCCTAGTAATGACACAGCGGCCACCGCCCATGACGAAGAAGATGCTCTAATCGACCATTACCATCTTAGCGCTGCATATTTATGAAGAAAGGAGCAAGAAGCATCCTTATCCTTACGACCACGTATTTTTCTTTTTTTAATTTCTTGCCTTTTTTGTTAACTTATTAAAAAAACAGTACGAAGTGGCCAGTGTTAGTGGCTCGGGGGAGGTTACGAGTTATAGATATGCAAGTTGATGGGATATGTTCTTTGCCTTGGCATGCTTTACGACGACGTATCCCAAAAGTTACCAAAGGAATGTTTAGCCGAAAAAGTTTGAAGATGAGTACATATGAGATCTTTTTTTTTGTCTACAAATGACACATCCATCCCCGGAATCTCTCATTCGTCGTCAGCATCGTATATCTTTTTCATTGTTGGCCAAGCCTAGAATGATCTTATCCAAGGAGTTATTAGCTATACGCTATAAAATGCACAATTAAGTGCGACTCTCTCTCTCCCTTTCTGTCCGTTCGTATCCCATATTCGAACTAAAGCCACGAGGACAGTCTTCTAAGTCAAGGAAACAACGGTAACTAGAAACGCGACACAGATAAAGTGTTTGTACAAATTTATAGCCCACAAATTGCCCCCAGTAGGGGGAAAAACGCACGTAAATAGCCCTCAACGTCAAGAAAAGATTACTCGAGCTTCCGAAAAAGAAAATGTTGAAACTAAATTTCTCTTCTGCATAAGGAATTCATTTACGTTACTAAAAAGGTTCAAAAATAATGAAATACTTGGGAAATACTTCGACTAACTAGAAAATGAATTCAAAACGTGCATTGAAAATGGTTAAAGAGGAGTTTAAATGGCATTTTTCTGAACTCTAATGAATTTCTTATTGTGGGAGTTTTTAGATGCCTGTTTGTAAAAAAGAGGGCGGCTCTTCATTTATAGCAAAACAGTAGGTGTATCTATGAATCTTATCAAGGAGAATGGAGGGTAGCGGGTTACAGGGAAAGGATTTTTCGGGCAGACCAGGGCAGATTCTCTGAGAACTGTTTCTGCCCGGAGCGGAATTTGAAATCCGGTTTGGGAATGCGTTTCGAAGGCGTTTGTGTGGAGGGTCCAGGGAGATGATCCAGTTTTCAGGAAGGAAACGGTAAATTAAAGCCGGCCATTGGGAAGGTCTTTTTATTCTTTTTTCTTGGGCCAGTTTTCGTTTTCCCTTTTCCTTCAGCATGGAATTTCCAAGGCAAAAAGGTAATTGGGCAAAATCTTCAACCAACCTGGGATAAATTTGGGGTGGATTCTAAAGGAAGATTCTTTCATCACAACGCCTCTAACAAAAGTTTCAATTTTTGCATCTCGTGTATTTCCTAGGGTTCTTTCAAACTCTTTTTTTCTCTTCCAAGTATCCGTATCCTTTTTTAGATGCATGCATAATATCCAATCTAGGGCAATGGGAGAGAAGCCTTTCGGTCCTTTTCTATTTGTTTATTAATTTTTTAAAAAAGGAAGATTGCGGCCTGCCGCCACTTGCAGAACGCACTGCAGCGTAACTGGCACACACGAACGATTTTAAATACATCAGTTAAGCATGTATAACAGATTTCTGTTCTTTTATGAGACGTTTTCGTATTCTATTTTAAGGCTGTTCTAAGAACGTGGACTTTTGATCCACTAAGTTGTGACACCTTCGAGCCATTTTCGCTTTTACTTTATACCCCCAAAGCTGTGGGTGAAGATTGAAGGGCTCTTTTATGTGTTTGTCGGACCACATATGGTATACGAGGAATAGTATGGAGGAAGAACGGGGAAAAGAAAGGGACACTTGGGGGTTCCTGCTCCGATACTGCTTAGCATTTCAAGAAAATAACCAATAGAACGCAACCCAACGCGGGTGTGTTAACTGTCAGTCAGGCTTGAAAAGCAGCGTCATTCAAAGGAAAAGAGCATCAATAGGGGATTTTGAGGCACCTTCATGTTGCGATCCTTTTACCCTTCCTATGTAATGCGTCTGAAGCGTAAGAAACGAACAAAATTTGGAGAGCTTGAAGACGCATTGCGTGTCTGTAAATGCACTGTTCACACGTGAGCTCGTAGGTAAGGATCCAGGCAATTGAAATAGGTTCTAATGTTTACATCCATTCGGAGGAGGGGCATGTATTGGGTCCTGTTTGGGGGCAATTGAGCAATTGGGAGAATTTTGGTTACAAGCTACAAAAAAAGGTCTCGTTAAGCGCTAACTTAGCATTCTCGTTGGATGAGAAAATGAGACTTTGATGATGATGATAGGTTCGTCTGCGACCCAATTAGCCTTCTTAACATGTATGCTTATACGTTAAGAAAACATTCCCTAATTGCGAGTACACTCTTTATGACTAACAGTCTGTCAACATTTCCAGGTTCCTTTTTGTCGGTTTTTTGTTCTTTTCCATCGATAGATATGCAAAGTACACCTGCGTATTCAGCTCTTTTTTAGTCCTATTCAGTTCTGTGTTCATTTACTTCTATATTCACTTCACATGCAGAAATTTTACTTAAAAGGTTACCGATAATTTTAGAAATAGGATTGAGGAAGTTAACTGAGGTGGATGACGGTAGTTTGGAGGTTGATTAGGGGTGCTTACCATGTTAAAGGTGTTCTAAGGCCGAATAAGGGTAATTCCTCAGACTGAAATGACACATTTAAGTTTAAGCCTCTTGGAAGATTTGGGGAGACCACGAGTTTGGGATCGCACTTGACACTTTGCGGAGAAGAATTGAGATTGATTCACACAGTTATCGACGGGTCTTTTTCTTAGCCGAGTAGTTATGAAGTAGAAACGCACTTGTCCGAAAAAATAAAAATCCACGTGTTGAATAATGAGAGTTCAAATCGTGGCGAAAAGAAGGGCAAGTCTTGCTCTAGTTTCCCGGGCGAAAGCTTTGAAGAAAAGGTTTTCGTATAAGTTGTTCACTGTCCAGCGATGCCTTGAGGACTGAATGACTGACGGAGAGGTGCACTAGAGTATAGGTGCCCAACAGCTATAGCTCTACACAGTCCAGATAAAAAGACCTCCAAGACTTCTTCCACTATAGACGTATGCTACCTTTAAGAGCTGGGGCGGAGGAAGAGAACCGCTAGCACTCTGCTCTGCACTAGATTTGCTATGCAGGGAAGTGTGCGAGCGAGAGCAATAGAGAGAAAGAGAGAGAGAGAGATATCTTACCTTTGAAACCGTTCAGTGTGCCAAAGGTAGACCCGAGGATTTTCTAAAACGCTTCCCTTAACAAGACCGGCTAAGAGCAAGAGAGAGGGGCGTGGTCGTCCAGTACTTTTTTCTTCTCTTTTCGTCCCTTCTTCGAATGGGGGTGGGTTTCGGACCTAGAAACCAGAACCAGAACATAAATTTGATAATTAATAACACTTTTTCCTTAAGCGTTTAACGACGATGACAGAGACGAAAAGGTAAACTCAATTTGGACGTATACAAGAAAAAATGCCGCCAAAGAAGTTAATTTTCCTGTTTATTTAACAGGTTTTAATCCCATTTCGCATTATATTACATTGCCCGCTCACTATAGTTGCGAGGACAATTAGGTTAGAAATTGACGTGTGTGACGTCAGAGCATTGGGTCGAGGTAGTGTACTGTACATCGATAACCAATACAGGTATATACGCAAACTTGCGAGCTTGAGAGCTTATCGAAGAGGATATCAGGCCAGGAATCCTGTTACGGTAAATGTGAACCAACAGCTCGGGGAGTACGATGCCGTGATGTCGCAGCGTGATTGATAAATCTCTTAATGGTGCCAGAAAGTGAATTTAGTCTAATAACTGTATCGTCAAGTGTCATACATGTTTATGTGTGACACAGTTTAAAAGTTTCGTTTGGAATTTTTAACTGAACTATGTCCAGATGGTGGCAAGACTCTATTTTGAAAATTTTGACAAAATTTTAATGATCAACAGTCTGTTTTATTTTGCGCAAATTCAGTAGAAACTAGAATCTCTAAGAATGCAATAAATAGTACATAGTTCCTGATTTTGCAGTACAATTTGAAGTAGTTTTTTGTAATTGCATACCAATTTTCGGCCTTCTATGTTATACTATTACTAGTTACTTTTATTCGGAAACGATGTTACCTTTTCGATACAAAAAATAAGACTTACAATTAATTGTAAGTTAGCGGCCATTATGGTATCACAATATCTCGGGCGAGTGACCAACAAGATCTCTTTAGGGGAGCTTTGCTTTGGGGATAAGGAGAAAAAAATTCCCTACTTTCTTAAGGGGAAAGGGGATGTTTCTAAGGAATGAAAGATTTTCGTTTTGCTCTGCATCATAAATATCATTAGACTTTAGAAATTGAAGAGAATTTCAGTTTTCAATTAATTTTACGGTGTTCATTTATGGCGGAATGTTACGGTCAGGTGCAAGAAAATATTGATATTGATGCTAGCGATTTTGGTGAGATAATTGCAATGTCATAGGGAATTATGGTGTATAAGGTAGAAAGGTAGCACGGTAGATGGGCGGCGGTAGCGACTAATTTATGATCAAAAGAGTCGTAGGGCACCCCACGTGTTGCCCTATATAATGAAAAGTTAATGGTTTGGAATACATTAGGATTATTCCAGGACCGTTTATAAAAGAAAGGAGGAAGTCGTTGTATCCACGCGAAGGAGGATAACAGCTAGCAGCAACTCGGGTGAAATCCGTGATTAGTTTTCCCCACGCTTTAGCTCATTAAGTGTGCGATTTATTTCTAAAATAAGAAGCAGAAGCCAAACAATCTCGAAATCGCTTAAGCGATATCAACTGAGACGCTGCAAGACTCGCACTCTTGGAAAGTAGAACTGCAGCACCATAAAAAGACCGGACTTGCTTTTATTACGCTTTATTAGACACATGCTCCCCGGGCTAAGTTCTAAACGCAGAATTCAAAAACTCTAAAAAAAGAAAAAAGTACCGAGTTTTTAGTTTGCCGAAATTTTAATGGAGAAAGTTTTTCGTGGCTTTCGCGTGTCCGGAATCCATGTATGTTAAATTACATCTCGCCAATTTGGGGTTGACATGCTGGTACAATTCTTCTTACATGTCACACTTTCGCAGTGTACATATATATTGTACGATGTCGGTTAACGTTTTTACTGGCAAAAAATGCCGCAAAAACACGTGCATCTATTGGCATCAACAGAGCCGCTCACGTGGGAGGATTGTTAGAGGAGAGAGAGAGAGAGGAAAACAATAAAGGGGGCGAGAAAGTGGTTCTCGGCCACTACGATTAGGGTTGTAAAAGTTATATTAACTCCCGATTCGGCATTTTGGCGTTAAAGAAACTCGGTAAGAAGTTGAATTTGTGGAGGAAGACGTGCTCGCGTTCTGCTTTAGAGACTCGACGTTCCAATCCCAGTCAAGCCTTCTGATTTCAGAGCACGTTACGTCCAAATTTTTTTGTGAAGCAGTGAAAACCTTCGGATAATATAATTGCAGTTAGAGGAGGCTGCGCACTCGCAATTCTTTCCCTTTTTTCCTCGATCTACTCTATACGCAATGTAACGCTTGAAAGTAGGGAAACGGAGTGACAAAATAAAAACTAGAAACGACAGGAAAAAAAATGAACTTTCGGCTGGCTATCGTCAAGCGATAAATGGGCCACGCTTGTCCAGCCATTTTTTTTCCTCGGAAATTTATCGGCTTGCTTCCGATTTGATGGACGGATGAGGTGCGAAGGAACGTGTGATCGTTGAAGCGCAACAGTTTCCAGATTTCCAAATGTGTACTCTATAACACTTGACCCTCCCTTTTACTTTATTTGAAAAGAAAACGGGATGTTTTGGAACTGTTTTAACGCACAACAAAAGGCGTAGTGACAGGACTTTTTTGAAACTCCCTCCCAACATCCGCAGAATGTCCCGTTAGAGGTCAAAGCAATTGAAGGAACACAAGTCCCGCTGAGTCGTGCAATGATCTCGCCGATCTTTACGCATTGTCGTAAATGACCCTCGGTCAACACTTCCCGTCAAGTTTTCTAAAGAACACAGTTCCGGATAAACGGAACTGGGCGTTTCCTTGGACAAATTTAGAGACAAGTTTTACGGTATCATGCTCCATTATTTACAATTTGGAAAACAAAATTAGCAAAAAAGAAAAGGATACTCGGGCAGACTTGAAGTAAGCAATGTTTGTCGTTTTCGGAGGAAGAGATGAAGAAACCCCTTTGGGAAGAGGATATGAAGATAAAAGAAGGGATATCAAGGAAAGAAACCGCTAGATTACTCTTTGACCTGGAGTTAATGAGGTGGTAATGCTCGACATAATGTTGACATGACTCCCGCGACGTGAATTTAAGGATTTAGGTTTCTCTGTTGTGCTCGTTGTTATTCATTTCATGTTATTTTTATTCACATTTTTTTCTTTATTTTTAAGTTGGTCCTTTTGTTGTTTCGAGTTTTTGCTCCTGGGAAGAAGCGTGGATGTGAATGTGAAAACACATTAACATGCATCCTTGTAGTTGTATACACATACCACCTTTGACTGGGGGGAAAAGTTTACGATTGCAGGGTTATTATGAATATGCGCTCTAGCGTAAAACACATCCCCCTTTATATCAAAAGATGAAGGTAAGGTCTTAGATTTACGAGCGAGTTTCCTAACTCAATTCCTCTTTGCACGATGGTGGAGTACGCAAAAAGTAGGGCAAGTGTGCCAATTTTCTATGCGCTTGATCCTTCCTAGAGGTAATATACCTGTCGGCAAGCTTTTCATTTTGTGACAAGCAAAAGAGCAAACAAGCTAATTGGGTGGTTCAAAAGCCCGGAACTGTAGCCCGCTTTTCTAATCGCCAAAGGATTAAAATACACCGTTGAAAAAATTTAGACGGCCCTATGTGTCTTACAAGAATGAATCTAACTATTTATTTTTTGCGGTTTTGTCATCGTATCACTGTAGGGGATGTTTTCATTGTTGATGGTCTGATGGTTTGAAAAGGCTTAGCCTCCTTTTATGTCATTGTTGAGTAGAAATAGGGAGTCCAGAAGGTTTCCGAGTCTTTCAACGCTAAACTTAACGAGCATTTTGGCCGTCTCTTGGTCTTTTCACTGTTGAGCAGTTTTACTTGTTGATGTGGCCAGGCTAGGCTTAACCGGTTCTTTTCGTTGTTTCGACAGAATTGGGGGAATCAAAGATCCGGGAAAATCTCACCATTGAACAGGAATAAATTTGGGTCATTTTTTTTCTCATTGTTGAGGAGTTGTAACGCCTGCTGATGATCTTACCCTCGCTTGTTTTAACTGTTGAGCAGAAATAGAACGAGCAAGTTCTCCACAAGGTCGCCCAGTCCTAAAACTGATTTCAGCAAGATTTTTGCGTCATCTCTTCTTTTTCACTGTTGAGGAGTTGTCATTGTTGACTTATTTTCATTTGTCGTTGATGGACTAGTTTGGAGCCAAGGTCGGAGAGGCTTGTGTTCTAGATGTCCATATAATCATGGAGAGATGTCGTGAATCGGATTACTTAAACCTTGGACCCATATCGGAGCATGTTTTATTGTTTTCATTTTTTGGCACAAAAGTTCCTAATTTATGAGCTCGAGTTCTCAGAGAGGAAACGCACGTGTTTATGCTTGGGGTAGGGCGTTACATCGTTATATCAGAACCTCTTAGCCGGAAGGGTTAAAATGGTATGTAAGCTGTGAATCGCCATCTGGATTCTCCAAGGCCGGGGCTTGGTCCAGTTGCTTCTTATTTTGGAAAGCGAAGCCAAAGAAAAGACCAACAAAAAAAATAACAGACAAGGGTAGGGTCTCACAGAGGCAGATGAGACAGTTGCTTCTTCCTTGGTTGAGCTCAAACGCACCGAGCTCCTTTATTTTTACTTTTTTTTTATTAGTTTTGTCCATATATGCAGTAGCCCGTATACGATGGTTGATGGGGACATACCAAACCTGCCGAGGAAGGTCAGGGTGGATCCTTGTTTCCAAATACATTAGGTATCAAGTTCTCGCCTTTTGCAGGAGTGAGCAACAGATATAGATAGAGAGAGAAGGGGGCAATACACAAACGCTTTGTATTGACTCCCGGTTCCCTGGTCCAGCATGAGAATGAGAGCATCCGGCTCACGATTCTCGCTTCATTCTCAGGAGAGCCCATCGGGAAGTTTTCGAGTTGGAAGACTTGGGATGTCTGCTTTCAAGTACCTGAAACGTACGTACGCACGTGCTACACTTTAACACGGGAGTATTCGCGTTACTGGTCTGTGCAAAAGCGGGGTAGAAACTCTCTCGGGAGTGATGGCGAGTTCAGTCAACTCTAAATATGTTCCCTTTGTCGCTCTTTTTCTTTTTTTGGTTGTAGGTTGGAGCACTTTTGCTTAGGTTTCAATTGGTTTTGTGTGCATGCAAAAGACGAAAATTACAAAAAGATGCGGTATCCGAGAAAGCGCCATTCCAGTTTTTTACCATTCATTACCGAAACGCGTAGTAAGTCATTTTGACCAACGCAAAGGTAAAAACCCATCCTCTAGCTTCATTTCAAGATTGCGAAATCAGCATTGCTAGAAAGAAAGTCACCTGCTACTATATACAGTAATTCCATAAGATGCTTATGGGGATTTTCTTTTTTTTATTCGCTTTTTTTACGGGGGCAAAATGCAATGCGGGCCAAAGTCCCTTGTGAAGGATACCACAGGAAAAGCGAAACGGACTCATATATTCCCTACTCATTAAATTCGTCTCATTTTTTGGTCCAGGTTTTGAAGCCAATTTGGGTTAAACCTTGGGTGTCAGGAAAGAAAGTGATTTTGCCCCTCCTCGAAGAAGATTCCTTTTGGGATCAGACGATACCAATTAACTGGATCCCAAATACGGTGCTGAATGCTCTATTCTTATTTTTTATGCTTTGCCAAGAGTGAAAGCTTTGAAATGTAACATCCAAGTCAACTTGGCCTGGTTCTGGTTTTCGGCGATTCTTTTTCGGGGCAGTTTTTAGTCTTACCAAGGGCAGACGTACAGCGAGCAGAAGCTAGGAGTCGACCGAGCAGATGAGAAGAACTGTCCTGGTACCCCGGTGGTAATAAACAGGCGCTCGTGGAAAAGCTGGAAGGCTAAGATGAACCTGACCATGTATAGGGCGGGGCTGCACGGCAATACATAGTTCGGAAGACCTGTTCTAAAGCAAAAGCGGTTTGAATTAAGATCCCAAGCTATGTTTGGCGTTGCTCTAGAAATGTAGAAAGTGAATCCTGACCACTTCTTATATTGCCAGGAGCGGGCGAGCGAGCCAAAAAGCCTGTAGGAGACTTTTGGTACGATAGTTTACCAGGCGCCTGTTCTACAACAAGTGGAAAAGCAATGAATACGTAAAGGAAGTTGAGCTGCATCAGTATGTGCGACTTGGAAACCTTAAAACGGCATTGGAAAACCATCGTTGTCCTAATCCACTTTGATCGGGTTTGAGCTCTCTGTCGGACATTTACAATCACTAATGGCACTTTGGCAAATAGGGTGTCCAAATACTTGACAGCGAATTTCGGGAAATCAAGTTGGAGCTGTATGCAGTAAAAGAGAAACGGTGTACCTTTTATGGTAGTTTTTCTTCAGTTTTTTTAACAGTTTTAGTTCTTATTTGGGGATTGGGGGGTTTTAGCATATAGGAAATGGTGATAACCATGAAACCTAGAAGGACTTTAAACTTAATGATGCTTATCTTTGTAATGCTTCAGCGCCATGGTCACACACTAAACAGATCATAATCACTCTATAGCAAAAGGTGCGCGAGAGGACAAACCTCAACGATATGGAAGCCTTGCTTGTTTTCACTCAGTTTACGAAGAAAAGGGTGTGGTTTCTTTGACTTTGAAGCCAACATCTTAAAGGGCAAAAAATAAGCTAATAAAAAAACTATATCATAAGAGCATGTTAACATTGATGTCGGGTCTCAAATGACCGCCTACATGCTTTCAACGTGGTACTGTATACTGAAACGGGGTCTTTTTGATCAAAAAGGACTCCTTCGCCTCAGCCACGCCCCCTGTTATCCTCTATCGTTTGCACCCAGTAACCTTTCAAAGTTTTAAAACAACAACTTCAAATCTTTCCACATATGATTAACTTGTCCTCAATATACTAGTTAGGTTTCTTCTTCTCACCCACACCCTCCGTTTAAATATTAAAGGAGGAACGAGTGCATAACAAAGGTGTCAGGGTGATTTGGAGAAGGATCATTGGCGTATATGGAACAAGTTAACTTTTTAAGAACACTTGATAACTGCGGATTGACGCAGATTGATTTGGATTGTTGTAACGCTACCTGTTAAGTATATGGGCTGTCCAGAAATCCGAGGCATGGCCAAAATCCAGAAAGACTTGTTTATTTTTTCTTCTTTTTTATCGTTCGGGGTTCTTCGCTTTAGCTCTTGCGAGTGATCTCGATTTCGAAAAGCCGTCTGGTTTCTTGTATGGAAGTCTCTAATCTGCATTAGGACGTTGAGGAGAAAGTTGTATGAACTTATACTTTGCCTTGTGGTAAAAAAGAAAAGAAAAAGAAGACAAAAACCCAACAACCCGTACGGGTTCCTCTGGGGTGTGTCTGCTTTTCTGGACTGGACGTTTAACTTGCTTTACCTTGCATTACCTTGCTTTTGCTCTTATTTGGCGCGCAAAACACTTTTTTAATTAAACCTGCAATAGGGAGATGCAAACCACTTCTGAGTCCGGGAATTCGACTTATAAGGACATGCTGTGCGACAGTAATAAACTGTTAATCTGGCCTTTTGACAAACGGGTGGAAGAGATGTGTAGGATTGTCAGGGCAATCGATGCCCAATCGAGTCAGGACATGCAAATCGAGTTTGGGTATTTTCGTCTCTGATCGTTCAGATTGCTCTAGTTCTCCTCGCCTATAAGAGTATTGCCTGACCTCACAATATGGATAATTTTCTTCTTTTCGGACAATAGCAATTTTTTTTTTTTTTTTTTTTTGTAATGACCAGGGCATTTTCACATTCTGTTCTTACGAGCCTGGAGAACCCAAGCCGCGGGTCCGATTAGTCTGTTTATTATTTACTTTGTAACATGAGCTGTGGGTTTCGGCGTTTTTAATACTTAGGTTAATAGGCATGGACGCTTACTAAGCAATTTGACACGCTCTGATTTAGCAAAGTAGGAGCTACAGGACCCCTTCTACGTCTACACGTAAAACATACTTGTCCCAGACGCCTGGGGGTGGGGGCAATGAAGATAAAACTGGAATGACGTTTCCAAAACTTGACTAAATATAATCCAGTGACCTCAAAATTGGCCTTGCAAATCGGAAGATTTCTAATGTAAGCATTAACAAACCACCCAGACTCGTTTTTTGGACGCGCAAATTTGTTGGGTAAGTTGGATGTATTCTCTGCTATATGTACAGGTTATTTACGGGAACTTCCCAATTGTAAGGGAGTGGGAGGAGCTTGGTACTGTGGTACTTGGAATACCTGATCCTCGATCTCCTCCATCCCCCCCGTCCAAAGAAAAGTTGGTGAGAAGCTTTTAAGTCTTAATTTGGTTATGTTTTTGTAATGAGAAAATGACGAAAAGGCGTTTCCCTGTGATCGACTCGTAGTCCTTTCTGGTGATCTACATAATTGTTAAAATAAAAACAGGTAGCTTTTTTAACTTTGTTTGTCCATTTTTGCGCTCGACTGACGATTACATTGGATGACAATTACAATCCAAAGGTATTTAGAAGTGAAAGTGAGTTGAGTATAAAACAGGGCTGAGGAAAGAAGACGAGAACTAGATCTCTATAAGACTTTTTTCTTGGTGATCGGAGATGACTTTTTCACCCCTTGGGAGAAGTGAGAACTTGTCCTGGAACCAGCTTTACCAATTTGACGATCCTTTAATTGACATGGACAACAAACAAGAAAGCGTCTTTGGACACACCCTCGTGTCATTTGCTCTCTATACCAGAGCGTCTTATAAACTGGTTTTGAAGTAAGGCGACACCACGCAATTCTTTTGTCGTTGTCGTTGTTTTATCGCTGAATAAATAAAAGAAAACAAGTAATACCAGTGTGTCTTTTGGATTATTTCCTAATTATTGTAATTTGTTACAATTTTGTTATTAAATTACTTTCCCAAGTTCCTTGTTTACAAACATTGCAATTCTACAAATTTCAGTAGTGCCATAATTATTTTAAAATCTATCTCTTAAATTGTAGTATTTCAAATTTAATTTAGTATAGTTGTAGAATTTGCGACAGTTTAATTTCATAATTTTGTATTATAATTTTAAAAATTGTAATTGTAAAATGGCATATTGCGATTCTCACTTTCTTTATTATAAGATAAGTTTCGCGGAACGCCCTTTTGGCAGATTTTCGAAGACGTTTTAGGGGTGTGGAGTATGTGTGTATGTGTGTGGAAGCCAGTGAGTAAGTAGTAACCTAATTGGAACTGGGCCAAAACCGTTGAACTATTCAGGTATCCACACATCCCCGCATAGAATAGTCGCACGAGAATTTCCCTTTAGGTTGTTTTAGAGGTGACTACGCTATAGAAACCGTCCTGAAAATTTATTGAGATGTTCTTTCGTAAATGGGTGTGTTTTAGCGTGTAGCAAGGTTTCTTCTATTTTTCTTTTTTACTTTTGGCTTTCGGAGATCTTAAAAGGCAAAAACGGTGCAGTAGTTCGAACACCACTCCCCCACTTTATGTATGACTTATTTGTTTTTTAATTTGGTTAGTTTTCGCTCGTTTATTAGGTCGCCGAGCTATGACGGCAAGGCTCCTCGGCTCTTTGTAAGAAAATCTTCTATATATACTTTACTATGGCGCATCTCAGTCGGTCGTGGTATCGGGACGCCCCCACCCTCGCCGCTGGCCAGGGCGTCCGTTTCTGGTTTAGCACCGTGAGCACCTGGTAAAGGCTATGTTGCTTGTGCTTCTCCTATGGTACCTTCTTGGACCATAGCGTTTGGATGTGTCCGAGCTCTTTAAGTATACCCCGGGAACTTCTCTCATCCAAAGAACGACCCTGAGCTCAAAAAAGGAAAAAGAACGTGTGGCCACTAATATAACTCATGACAGCGCATCCTCGTATTCTCAATTGAAACGCTTCTTTTTTATATCCTTTTCATATTCAAGACGTTATAAAAGATTGTTTTGGGGCCACTTCGGAATTGATTAAGGCTGGCACGTTTGGGGCTCTGGGAAGGAAAGAAAGCTTTAGGGGGTTTTGTTGGCGTTGTTTGCGTGACTCAACCCATTAGGATCATTACACACAAACACACACTTGCTTTTTTTCCTGTCTCTTCGGATGATTGTTATTTGGTCAAGTTTACATACTCCAGCAGCAAATAAATACATAAAAAGGACATTAGAAAAAGTAGAGAATGGCCAAAAGATAATAACCCGGTTTGTTAAGGCGACCTATAGGGATGTTGGGTTGGGAAATGGAAGATGACCCTAAAGCCAAATCAGGGGAAAGTAGTCCAAAAAACTCAACCGGTTCTTTTTAAGATGATACATTTCTCGGGTCTTTCCAAAGGAATTTTCTTCCTATCTTTTTCCTTTTTTTTCTTATACTTTTTGCCTTTTTCTCCTTGTACTCCTCCTCTTTCGGATGGAATCGATTACTATTAGAATTACTATGACTTTTGAAAGACTGCGACAACCGAATTATGATTACTATTCAATTATGAACACTATCCAATTACTGTTTTAATTTCCATTGAATGAAAACCTTGCCATCGGAAATAATTTTTACGCTTATTAGTTTTTAATTTGCGTAAGAGTAAAGAAACGCTTTTTGCTTTGTTTTTGGCAAAGCAAATTCGCAACCTTGGTATGGGAGTGCGGGGCGAAAGTGCGATCGTAAAATGGTTAGAAATGGGTTCTAAAACCATGGCACCGCAACTAAGCCTGTAGTATTCGTTAAGTGCAGGAAAAGGCTACATTGGTGGTTAACCATTCATAACGTGAATAAACAGCGATTGAAAAAAAAATGTTTAAGGAGTTGTGGGTGGGCTGAGTTGGAGTAATAGCCATTCCACCCCTTTTCATCCTTGCTCCATTAAAAAGTAGCCGGTCTGAGTCGTTTTTCGCGTGTATTACCTTGTCCATTTCCATGTCTTCCTGCTGCTAAAGCAGGAATTAAAAGACCCAAAAAAACGAAGAAAGAGACCACCGCGCTGGTTTGTTTGCCCTGCGCAAGCATTTCGCAGAAGGTCGCATGCTTAAAACAGCTTTGACATTGAATTGGTGTTTCGAGTTGGCGGTTCTTCAACAATTTCCTAGCTTGCGAAAATGCAGTCCAATGTTGCACTAAATCTGCTGTGTTTTGCAGCATTCCTTGTTGAACACCTCATTTCACCTTCATTTCAAGTTTGCAAGTTTTATGAGAACCATTCCATTTTTACGATTTTTGTTTCTTTCATTTTAAACCTTTCGTGGTAAATTTTTGTTCGTTTAAATTTAAAGACTTTTTAGTTCATTTCAATATTCCTAACTGTATTTGTAACATTATGTGTAAGTAAAATGCTTTATTGTAATTTTTAACGACTATAGTTAAGAAATTCGAAATATTATCTAAGTAACGTTTATTATCATTCTCTTTCATTCTTTTTATTGAATATTTTTAGGTAATGCCGATAGGCTTTGTAGTGGAATTTTGTTAGGAATTGTAAGATTTAAATAAAATTAAAAGTACGACGTTTTCTTTTTGGGTAGTGTTAGAATTCTACTAATTCCATAAGAATTCTTAGAGAGAGTTGCTATACTCGTAAATTACCCCCAACGAGCAACGAAACAGGATTTTGGGGTGAAAAACTTGGTAGGAAAACTATGGAGTTTTTGTCAAGGATGACAGATTTCACTGCGGTCGAGACACGTTTGACCGGTTTTGTACCCCATATTTTAGGCTCATCTCGCAGTTAGGAATCGTCCAAGCCGGCCTATATGAACTCCCCCAAAGGTGTGAAACTCTTGCTTGAACTCGTTGTTCTATAGAGTTGGCAAAGGAAAATACCTCCGAGGAGAAAGCTAGAGCGGTCGGAATGACTATATAAGAAAGAGTTTATGTAGCTTTCGGGGGCGAGAACTTTCCAACTTTGGATGCTTATTTTGTCTGTTTTCATTTGGGTACGTCGTTACCGTGTAAGAAACGAGAGGTTAAAGCGCTACATGCTGTTCTGGATTTCACTTGTCATTGCGTTTGCCAACAGACCTCTATCGCGAGGGTTTCCTCTTTAGACCACAAGGCGAGTGTAAAATGACAAGCGAAGTGGCATTGGCGGTATTGCTATACACGTGCTTTGGTGGCCCTTATGCACATAGGAAATGGTTCAAACTGGTACCACTTAAAAAAAGAAAAAACAGACGAGAAACTTCCCAACAGGTAGCTCGGCAACAACAAAAAGAAAAGCTATTAAACAGCAATAAAGAAATCCGTCCCTGTCCCTGTTTGGAAAAAAAACTCGAAGACGGGTTAAAGTAGCATCATTGTTTCTCGATACCGAAAGTTACCTCAATCAACGAGCAGTACAGCCATTAAAACGAAGCAGCGAGCATCTAATGACATAGAAACTCCATTAGCTCGGTTTGGATTCCGAAACTCGGGGCGGAGCTGGAACCTATATTCATACCTGTTGGAGTCGATTCATCATATTTTTTCAATGTGAGAGACTGCTTTCTCTATTAAAAGGCTTCTGAGGATGCTCGGAGCATTGAAAACGTGTAAAAATGGATGTTACACAGGTACTTTTCGGTGTTTTTGATTGAGAATGAGTGTATAAGGATCGAGCGATCCAGCGCAGGTTAGCTTATAACAGATGATTCCACAGACCAACCTCCTAATTAGGCCCTTGTGAATTCACTATGGAACGTAAAGCACATGACGAACAGGAGCCAGAGGGCTGTCTTGTCGGTGTACTCGTTAGTTTGGAGTCGAGACAACGTGGGCTATGCTGCGTATGAGGTATTATAGGGATCTCATTGAGTATCAGGATCTTGGAATCTCCTTGGCTTTTCAGGGAAATCCCGTATCAGCTCATCCGTCAAGATGAAGCAATGGCGCCGTGACAGCTTCCCAAAGAAACCGCAAGTCTAATTTGTTTCAGGAAGGCTAGTGTTACCCGTAAATCTAACATCTCAAAGCACGAACCGCACTCATAGGTGAGACCTAATTAGGCAGTATACCGGCTCAACGGTCTTGTATATATGCTGCAGAAAATAAATCTTTATTCGGCAATCTAATCGCATGGTATCTTGTGCGCCTTCGGACGTATATAGAAACATGCAAAAAAAAATTGCCTAAACAGTTTTAAGATTAAAAATAAAATTCCACTTCAAATTGTGCAATTCAAGATATTAATTTCAAGTTGATTTGACAAAAGTGAATGAATGGAGCGTTATAATGAGTAGCAATGAGGTGTGTAAGTATAAGTTTTCCGGTAGTTTCAAATTAATTGCTGACATTAGTAAAAATGAACAATAAATCCTGAACACGAGAAGCCAATTATAGGAATACGGAAAAGGAATGATAAGAAGTTAAGCGGTAAAAGGAATAAATGGTACTATAATGAAGAGTTTTTTCTGCTTAAAGAAGTATATGTACATAATAAACCATAATTAGTCGCCTTTTTGGCAGCGTTTTTGAGCGCAGAGGAGTGCGGGCTTAACCAGACAAGAATGAATTAGGCTGAGCATCGCTAGTCCTTCTTTGGCGTGCAGAGTTTAATATTCATTGTTGCACAGGCGCCTCGGGTAGGGGACAGGACTTGTTTCTTATTTTTTCACTAATTTTTTACTCCTCCCGATTCACTGTCAAAACTTCTTTGGGTCGCTGTTCATTACACGGTTATCTACCGTATTCGTGTCTGACCTTAAAGGACTGATTACCTTCAATCGGAGTTGTAACTTAGAGCCTTGACTTACCATATGAAGTGTCATTTTCCTTGTGACCGCCGGTTTTTTTTAAGAGAAACAAAATAAGTCCACCAAGTCAGTGTCAGTTTCCTTATGCTCACTGAATTTTGGATTTTTTATTTGTTTTAAAAAACAAGTTTGACGGGTCACAGTTATGACTTGTACCAGGAAGGCGAAGCATAATTGACTTGTGAGAACTAATGAACCGAAAACAAAAGTGAAAGGCATTGTTTTCTGGGTGAGAGTCTTTTAAAGTGACAATGGTAGTGACAGGAGCTGGGAGGGTTTCAGGATCCAGTAGCCCTCTTGATATAATGGGCAGTTTCGTCTGGTTGCCACGGCTAATGGTCGTTGTTATAAAAACAAAGTAAAAAAAACTAATAAAAAATAAGAGCGGACGACTTTCTCCTGAAACCAACGCCGTGCGTAAAGTGCATGCCACAAACATCAATTTCGTTGGCTTTGGGGGAGCAAGCGCTTTTTTCCGAAAGAGATTGCATACAAATTGCGGTCGTTAATTAGAGCAAGACGTTTACACGTCTTCAGGCTTTCGGGTCCCTAGAAAAAGTGATAGTCACTTCTGAAAGCACTGCACCACAAACTGCTGCTCCGCTCCACAACAACCTGTTTCCTAATCTTTTGCTCGTCTCTTCCTGTATGTCGATTGACTTAACAACTCGGCAACTTTCGGCGGGCCAGCAGCTTGTAGAGAAAACTGTGGCTTCTTTAAAGTTTCACACAAAAAAGATAATTTTAGCAAAAAAGTCCTATAAAAAGACAGCATATACTCGCCCACTTGTCATAGTTTGGCTATACCAAGAGAAAGGGGAAAGGAGGAAGGAAATGCCAATTGCTCTGCATCTTGTTTTTATTTTCATTTCCATTTCTATTATATTTTATTTTTTTGGTCGTTTTTCGTGGCGAAGCGAATCCCCGCAAGATCCCTGTCAAGTCTGCTGGCACCACAAGCTATACAACACACCTCACACTGTTTAATAGGAAAAAAAACGAGGTGATGAAAAGGAGCATTTCCGTGCTATAATCTGTCAGGTTGCGCTCCCGATTCCCAAAGGCAAGATTAAGCTTGAAGAGCACCAAAAGAAAAGGAGCCATCCTTTTTCCGAGACATAGTTCAGAATTTGGATGACATGCTAAAGGCTGTGTGCTCGGGGGCCCTCTCTGACCTCTTTGATGGGCTTTTAAGATGAATCTTGAGCTCCGCTTCTTTGCAGGTGGAAGATGGCCCAGCTTTGGACACTTTCTCCCAGAAAGCCTTCTGTTTTCAATGCTTTTGATCCAGATTCTTATTTGCATGCAGCAAAAAGAAAGGGAACCTTCTTTTCATAGTTTCGCCTCCTGACTCCATGAGATCGGAGGATTCGAGACCAATTTGCCTTGTGGGAGCCGGGGCGAGCTTAACTTTGGCGTCTTCCCTCCAAAGTTTTTGTTCCCTAACTTGGCGGAGGTGACAAATGCATCTGATCGGGGTTTTTTATGTCCAAGAAAGTGGATTTCACGGAAAAAGGTCGCCAGCTTCCAACAACTTTGGACTGTTGGATTTTCCCTCGGAAAAACTCCCGAAAGACCATATTATAGAGTTCTATTTATTTTTCCTCGTCCGGTTTTCTTTTAAAAAAGTCCGATCCTCGACGTATATGGTAAGGGAGAATGGGTTGATTTTCTCTTTTGCCGATTGTGGATAGGGAAACTTGGACGGTGTTAATAGGTACTATAAAGACTAACGAATGGCAAGCAATAAAAAAGGCTCCAAATTACGAGTTTCCAATTCGCTTTTGCTAACAATTAGCCATGGGAAATTGCATTGTTTGAGCTTTAGTAATGACTTGACAATTTTTCTTTCTTTTTTAAAGCTTAAATGCAATTCGGAATTGCGGCATAGACCCGTAATGTGGACTTTACCTGTTCCTTGAACCAAAATAAAAGCGGCTGAGGTTTCCTGGTCCTTGCTCACTGGGCACTCCACAGGAGTCGAATGTAACCAGGCGAAAGATGCAGCAAAGCTTGACCAAGCCACGTTGGGAGAACGTTTCGCTAAAACGCTCACTTTTGCACAAAACTTGTGGCACTTTACTACGCTGCCGTGGTTCCGATTGTGAAAAGGACTGTCCGAGCTTCACTTGGCAACGATGAAGAGTAAACCCACGAAGTGCGAGATGATCCAGGAGACTGGCATTCGAGTTTAGTCATCGCGATGCAATAAACATCCGGAAATCAGGACTCTTTCAAAACTCAGACACCTCAAATCTTATTTTTCCTGGTTCCGGGGCACCACAAATCCCTTTATCCTCCTTTGGTTTGGGTCTGTGGAGATTTCCTTAGCTAATGAGACACTTAACCGAGAGTTGCAAGCGGTGTTCATCAGGAAGCAAACACATATTCAAAACCTTGATTAGCATAAATAAGGGCTTTATGTTAATTATTTCTTGTCCTTCCTTGGGACTGTGTACTGTAAAAGGATAGAGCAGAGCAGAGTTGCGGGTAAGGATCTTCATTTGATATGCACGATTATAGGTTCGAAGGGATTTTCCGGCTTGTTTTTCCTTTACGCAATATTTAACGAAGAGGATATCCGGAGCGGAGTGTTGAGAAGCAAAAAAAAATATTGCGGTCCAGGTGTAGAGATGCTCATTATGAAAATAACTACCCTGGCCTGGGAAAACAGCACGTCATACAGTGTTTAATTAGTATCTTGCGGTGCCTCGAGGTTTTGACACTATCCTGGTCGTAAATGAGGGGGAAAAAGGATCGCTCGTGACGAAAGCCATGGATTTGTTGCATCGTATATCTAGGTGACTTGGATTCTAGAAAAGGAAATTTGCATGTTCAATAAAAAGGCTGTCGTGCGTTAGTGCGTGACAGTTTTACCCAGACGGATTGAGGAATGGAATACATAACTTTTCTTTTAGCTAAACGAATTAAAATGTCCGGTTTTTCTGTCTTTTATCTTGTTTTTTCATTGCGACAATTGCCTGGATTGTACCGCGGCAAAGCAATCGTCCTCTGCGACCTTTCCTGTTTGATTTAACAAGGCAATTCGTACGTGTCCATCGCAGTGCAAAAAGATCAACATTGTATGTATACGGAGTGCCATAAAGGAACCGATCAGACAGCGGGTCCATTTTTCTATTTTTTTTCTAAGCGTTTTCGAAATAGCAGAGCAAAGTTTTTTTTTTTTTGCAACAATAGGGGCCCCAGCTTTTTGCCAACAAATTTGGCTATGCAGAAAAGTTCGAAGGAAACTTTCACTGATGCCCTGTTTCTTCGGCCGGTCAGCGTCATCAGGTGCTGAACGAGTTTTTAGACTGTCTGCCTTCTTTTTTCTCTCTCATTGTTTGCTGTGTTGAGTTTGGAAAAACGTTTGCCCTGGATGCTATAAGGGGCGATGGCGGTAAGTTTTTTTTTCCCGCAAAGCTTGTTGTCTTAGGTTCTGGATGACCGACAAGAATGGGATTAGATTTCCTTACTTGCGATTTTTTTTATCCCCATCTCGATGACTCTTGGTGGGCTAATAAAGGGATCTATCTGGCGTTACATTGTTATTGTAAACCACAGAAAGAGATCAAGCAGATCAAGCGAGGGAAAGAAAGTGATTGCGGGGAGATTAGCGTGCTATGAGGACTTTGTTGGGTCCGAACAATGTAGCTATTGTAACGCAATACTTTACCCGAGTTGCTTGTTGCAAAAAAAAAATTAAAAAAATCTCGAAATCAGGCACAAGTTCCTTTCCGCTTAAATTAATGAATAATAGTGTTCGTTTTGTTTCCTTTTATATTTGTTCCAATTGTATTGTACCCAATTTTCGTTGTTCCTTTTTTTTCCTAAAAATGCCACGTAGGATTGCATGCATTAATGTTTTATTTATTGATATCTCATTTTAGGCATTTAATTTTTGATTGGTTCATTGTACACAATAAAACGTACGGCAATGCACTTATATAACTTATCTACTGTGGCTATGCGTTGTAGTGCGAATAGGTGTAGAGCTGTACTGTTATTATTTATTTATTTAGTTCTATTCTTATGTTTTATTTCGATTTAACGTTCATTTTACTAGAATTTCTTCTTTGTTTTATTACGACTTATATTAATTTATTTATAATATTTCGAAGTGTAAGAAAGTTTTATAATATGAAAATATTTCGGTCCCTTTTGGATACCGTTATTTGCCGCATTTCAGCCTAGATGAAGTGCACCCAAGGATGGTGCGATGTTGCAGATGCAGAGATAAGGGTGAGAAAAGTTCATCGAATACGACTGCAAGTGTATTGCCATCCTTAGTGTCATTGTGTGGAAGGGAACACCAAATATGGGTCAGAAAGAATCCTTGGTGGTCTTTTATATTATGAGGACCTTTCGTACTTTCCTGTCACGAAAAGCGTCAAAACCGGGCCTAAGAGAGGTCATCAACATCACCAAGCGAAGCCACAGACTTTTACACCTGACGTTCTTGTCCTGGGAAGAAGAGCCTGTTGATCATCTTTCCGTATTTTTCGCATGAAAAAATTTGTTTTTCTGTCTCTTTTAACACTGGAAAAGAAAAAGGTTTTTATTAACATAGAGAGTAATTAATCAGGTCCTTGCAGCAGCTTGTTGTATTCACCGACATAAATTTTGTGGCATGGAAATATGATTTATGTTACCATTTATTAACCCTATGATTCATTACAGTTGACAAGATAAATATATTCTTGGGAAACGGTTAAGCACGTGCAAGGGCATATATCGAAGATCATCAACCCGGTCAAAGTTTCAGTTCCTATTTTTACCACGCAAACAACTAAGCAAGGGCCCTTAAGCAAGAAACTTTGAAAAGTTCGTTGCCGAGTCGACTTTTCTGGTGAAATCCGAGACAATTTGAGGTTCCCAAACGAAATTGCGAGTCCAAAGTTGTTTTTGTAAACATCGCTCTACTTTATTAGCTGGACCGGGTAGGTTCCATAGTTGTACTGCCAATTTACGAACGTATGAAAACGACCCATTTAGCACCTTATTATGATTTTAAGTGGTCTAAGTAACGCAAAACTGGAGAGATGAGCTTGCAAACGATCCCCTTTGACACCTTGGGGAGATTGTCTCGTGACTGTAAATGTATGAAACTGTCGTTTTAAGTGTTTCACTACTTTGTCACGTAATGGTAATTTCCATTTCACAGTCGGGAAATCAACTGGTTTGCCCGTGTCATGCTCGGGGACTATCGATAAAAACAAATTTTGGCATTGTTTATGAAGTTTGGGTGCGGTAACTGCAACTTTCGGCGCCGTTTGTACCATTTTTACTCGTGTGCTTGGATGCAAAAGCTAAAAAGGTCGCTTTGGAGACATTTTACCACTTGAGTAATACAACCAGCTTGTAGCGTAGCTCCAGTAGCAGGTTTCTCTTCGTTAAAACAACAAAAGCATGGGCAAAAGCAATGCAATCTGCTGGATTTGTCATGCAGAAGCATCCTTGAAAGGGAAAATTAGAGCAGCAGTCCGTAGCCGAAAGGTAAATCGAAAAAATACCCCTCCCCCCAAAAAAATAAAATAAAAGAGTGAGGAAAAACTATGTTGCTGCTAGTGTCTGCTAAACTGCTGCTTCTTTTTTCTTTTGTTTTTCTTTTATTTTTTAAACTCCTCGGAAAACTGAAGGGACGGATGGATGGGTGGATGGATGGGTGAGGGACTTTCTTTTTATGCAGCGCGGGCTGTTATCAATTTTTTGTTGTTTTGTATTATTGTCATCCATAGTATTTAAGCGGGAGAGTTGTTTCTGGGAAGTGGGAATTATTTTAGCTCTTTTTATAATTACCTGGTCCGATCCCTTTCGTTTTTCCCTGCTTCAAGATTCCTTTTCCTTTGCGTTTATGTTGTCCCTCCTAACACAGAGCTCGGGGTGGTTATTCGATAAAAAAAAGATAAAAAAACTTCCCGGGCTACTGCAGTGGAGCACGACGGCGAGACTTCTGGAAGCAAAGAGGATGGCAGTTTTCAGGTGGAAATGCTTTTTAGACCGAAACGTGACCAGTCAAAGAAGCTCAGTTTTTCGTCTATTTTTCATTGTCTTCCTGGGGTGTAACTAGAGAAAGGGTTCATGGGTGGTAAAGGGGTGGGAAAGGGGGAGGGGAAAAAGATATCCGTGCAGTCAAAGTGGAAGTGAATTCGACTCGCGGATTAGCGATTTTGGGGCAGTGATTCCATGTGGCATGTTCGCGATTAGTAGGTCTAATGGATTACCTTTTTTCTTGAGCGTTTTTTTTTCTTTCTTTTTTTTACCTTGTTTTATAACAAGCGTTTTAGACCTAGCTGGTCTAACGGTTTTAGTTTAGTTTAATTTTTAATTAAAGCGTTCCTTAAGGAAATTATTTTCTTTCGAGGTATATAATTGGATATATAAAACTTGGAAGTTGGAGGAAGAGCTTGTTACATGCATGCAAATAAGCTGGCTTTGCTTTTTATCTGCGTGTTTCATCACCGGGACATGAGACGCTTGAGCTGTGCCATGAGATCTGGAGTATTTGATTTCATATTCCTTAAGAACTGGGCATTCTTTTAACAGTTTAGATGTATGTGTGTGTATAGATATGTTTGCCTATGTAGAAATAAAACATAGTAGAGTAAGAGAAACGCATCTCAATAAAGACAGATAACGAAAGAAAGGCAAGTAAAATATAAATAACTTGAAGGTATTCCGAATAGCTTAGCTTTTACGTGGCGCAATAGCATATGTGGAGCGCAAAAGAAACACTCTTACATAAAAAGTAAACACGATTTATGATTGGGAGGGAGGCGTACTTAGAGCAAGACAGGTGCATATATTAACATTTTGCCCTTATTCATTTGAAAATTGCACCCTAATTTTCTAAGTACATCAAAAATGCTAATGATATACGCATATTGGAAAATTGCTGTTCTCGAGGCATTACTTTACTCATTTCTTAGAAAAAATTCTATGCGCATCGGTTATCTAATAACCATGCATTCCGTTTAATGCGCAGAAGCCGAATTCATGTTCACCCAAACAAAACACGCGCGCCTCCTTGTGACAATTAAGGATAAATTAGCTAAGCTAGTATTAGGCTTAAAAGTATTCCTTATCTAATACTAACTTAAAAATTGTCTTATTTGTATACTAACAGTATTGCTTTTTTTCTGGAATTTCTAATTGTAGCGTTAAATGTACAAATTCATGTACTGTTTTCCCAAAATTTAGTAGTACAAACAACCTCATATTATGATACTGTATTGAAATACTATACGATTGTGTGATAACTTTACAACTTATAGTAAGTTTAAAAGTATTTCATGGAACTATAAAATGTTCGGTCATAAATGTAACTACTATCGTTGTTGCAATCTGAAATGCGAACAAAATAAGGGTAATATAGAATAAGAGAAACGTACGTATATCGAAGTTTAACAAAAGGAAAGGGAAAAAATAAGACTATAAAGTATATAAATAACTTGAGCTGATTCCGTAGCTGGACTTTGTCTGTGTAGAAAAGCAGTTTTATTTCCGACTAGCACGTTTAGAATGGAAGCTTGAGAGCTGAAAAGTGTTTCTACACGCGCTCATGCATCGTCTTGTGTTGGCAGTAATTTCGGCTATGAAAAATGGAAGTGTCCTCTTTAGATGTATTTAAGTCTTGGCGTGCACGGGCCAATTTAGGGGAATAATTCTTTGGCTTTATAGGTGGAAACTTGCCAACTTATCAGCTGGAAGCTACAAACTTTTCCCCAATTCTTTCACTCCGGGCGTAGAAAGAGGAAAGCTTATTATTAATGCTCTTCTCAAAAAAGTCCCCTTTTCGCGTACAATCAACTACCCAGCACCGCATAATGTGAAGTTCAATTTGACGTCCGATTTAAACGCAAGCTTCTAAAGATGGCAGGCTTGGAGAAAGCTGCAAGATTCTAACTAATAAAAAGTTAAACCATAAAATGTCACGAAATTATAAATCACATCTAATAATAAAGTAAACTAAAATTTTAAACCCAAACCAATAATCAAATTAGAGTACGGCAACAGTTTTGATCTATGGGACGTTAAAACTTTTAGAAAATTAAATAAAATTTTACATGAAATCTAATAATCAAATGCAAGAAAATAAAAGGCGGAACGGTGTTCTTTCTTGTTTGGTTCATTCGCCTTCGTTTGTACTCCATATAGGCATCCTTTTCTCCGCTGCTGATTGAATGCAAATTTCCAAGTGTTCAAACCACTTGAGGAGTTTCTGTAGTAGCAATGTAAACCAGTGAATGGAGGAGTGCGTTTTGAAGGGTTCCCTTATAGGTCAATGGAGATGTATTTGCATCTAGTTAATGTGTGCTATTGTTGGAACAGTCATGATGATGGAGGGCTATGACTCCACCAAAATAGAGACGCTAATAATTGTACCGGTCACAAAAAAGGCACTCACTTCGGTCGTGAGAATCGTGACTCTGAACCCCATCAGAATCGCTTGATGTGTACCAGTCTTGGTGCTGGTATTGCATGCTCTCAAAAAGTTCCAGATCGCCATCATCATCATTACCATTAGAATATCTTCCCCCTCTCTTCGTATATACTTTTGACTAGCTGACCATACGCATACACCGTGTACTGTATATATCTTTGGCGCTTTGCATGGGGTACTTGTTATCAGCATCAGCATTTTCTGACGACTTGGGGTATCAAAAGAGGTTCAATCAGGTCACTCTTGGGTGTGGTCCCGGTGGTCCAGGAAAAAAATAATAACAAAAAGAAAATGAACAACAAAAACTGGCGGAGCCATCTTTGGGCTCTCTTTCTCTTTCTGTCCGACCCGAAGGGGGTGTAGATAGTGTTCTTCCACAAGCCATAAATAAAAACGTGCGTAATTGTTAATAAAAAGTGGTTGTGTTGGAATCACGTCGATCTGGAACTGCGTGTAAGTGCGCTCCTCGATGGGCGAGTCAGTCACGATTTAATGCGGGTGCGAACAGGATTTTTTTTTAAAAAAAGGTAAAAAATAGTATAGGAGTATTTTGTATTTTTTTCTATTTTATTTATATATTTTTAACTATATTTTTGTATTTTTTTGCTAGAAAGCTTAGCTGTGGGCAAGCTTTGTCACCTTCACCGAAGGCATGGGCGGTGTAATCATGAACTATGGAATTTTCCTATTTTTTATTTCTATTTGAACACACCACATACACACACGCTGCCTCAGGATGTTACAAACTCCATAAAAAGAACAGTACAATTGAAATAGCCGCAGTTGAGAGGACGAGGAGGACAATCGCACAATTTGCTTATAGCGGAATGAAGATTGCGATGGTCTGAGTCCAAGAGTTTCGGTCACGTTTGGATTCGCCTAAGGAAGTTGATGTGATGGGTTCCTCGAAAGAAGGCAAGTATAAGTTGCCTTGGCCTGATTCACGCCCATGCATTGCGATTGAGAGAAAATTTTTAGCTACGAATTTAGCAACTTTTTCAGTCCTGGTACGTTATCTGACGTCATTTTGTAGTCGTCGTTTGCCGTCCACTAGCGGAGGAGTTTGTAGTTTCGCTGGTTCGTTCAGTTTACTTTGCTCGTAGAGTTCAAGGCATTTTACTTTATACCTTTTTACTTTATATCACGCCACAAAGAATTAAAGTTTACCGTAAATGTGTTCATTTTAATATATGAATTGAAATTTGGCGGAATTTAGTAATACATTTTTTACAACAAATTATATTACAAATTAAAGTATAATAAACGGACTATTATAATAACAAATTATTATAACAAATTAAAGTACTATAAACTTAAATGTTATTATAACAAATTAAAGTATTATAAACGGACTATTGGAAAGGAAATCGTATATTTATTGTAGAGTAGAACTATTTGATTGCTCTATTTCGTCCAAGAAAGAAGCTGCTTAATTAGTAAAGAGCAAGACGGAATAACTCTTCGTTCAGTTGCTCTTAAAAAATCACCAGGAGGTCGAAACAGAGATAACGACTGGGGATCTTTGCTGTTCCTTTTGTTTGTGAAAAAAAATGTAAAAAAAATCTTTTAAATTTGTTAAAGCGAGCGTGCTTCTGTACTATGAGGACTATAGAGGTATAGACTGTCCACTTGTACATAACAAATCAATCAGTGCAAGACGAATTGAACAACTTCAATAGCCAATCTATGTCAACGGGTTTCTCTCTCTTTTATTTCCCTTGGCAAAAGCAATTCCCGCCACTAGCGGGTAAATGGCCTCCAGTTACACAAGCTTAATTAGCGTTGCTAGTAAAAACCCGGCACTTTGCTTGGGCAACGAGCATGTTTTTTTTCCCCCTACCGAAAATCTTTTATTTTCCCACCGAGAATCGTCTTGACGTGACATCTAAAAAGCGTGTGGATAAGCTGGTGAGTACGGACCGGAAGTCCACGTGTCCGAATCCCTTAGAGCAGAAAGCATATAAAATTCCGAATGGAATGCTTAAGCTAAAAAACACGGTAGTTTGTGACCAGCTTTCTAAGTTGCAAGCATTATATATGAAGTGCTGCTTTTTCTTCTTTTTTTATATATAGTTTTAATTTCTTAAAATTTAGAACTGTCAAAACCAGATGTAGAATAATGATACATCCAAAACCAGCACTCCCCGCATTTTTCTTTCTCGCATCTCTTTATGTAAAAGTTGACAACCGAGTGCATTTGTAACATATAGGAATGTTGCTGGATGTAATTTGGTATACTTGGGTACTACCCAGTACCATTTCTTGAGAAAACCTATTTGTTACCATTTTCGCCAAGGTACTCTGCTAAAGGAGTCCTACAGAAGCTTGATTATCACAAGCCCGCCCTGCTCTTGAAGGTAAAAGCGTTTTTACTAACTTGACGTACCCTTGGTCGCATTTTTGTACACTCCGCAAACTTCCAGAGCAAAAAACTAGGAGCTTACCGTTTCACTTTCCAGGAATCACATTATCATTTGATAAGCTTTCCAAGAATCAAATTTAGAAATTTAAAGAACCTGAAACTGGTATACCGTTTCAAATGACTAATATATAATGATGATACTTCAATGACAAACTCTTTGTTTTAAGTCAACGACTAGTGTGTGTACTACAATCATTTTGATAACGCAACGTTTAGGCAAAGAAACAAAAAAGAACAAGACACATGACACATCTGGAGAAGAGGGATAGCATCTGTCGGTTTGTCGTATAATAGGGAGAGGTTCTTTACATAACAAGCGACCAGAAAAGTGAAAAGTAGTTTTAATTAAGCATTCAAGTCATCTTTAGGAACTCAAGCTGGGTTTTCGTAATGATAAACAGTTTTCTGTCCATACGAAATTATCAACAATTGTCAAAAGGAAAAAAAAAGTTCAAACAATATAGGTTTACAATATAGGGGAGGGGGCAAAATTTGTCACTCCAATGTGCTCATCAAACAGGCCAAACATGAAAAGCCTGGTAATTTTTTTGGGGGGAGGGGAGAAAAACTTTTGCACTCTTAACACTCTTAGCAATCCTAAAATGCTCAACATTTTTAAGAGGACGTATTTACTTTTTTCTTATTCTTCTTTACGTCAAAGCGAAAGTCTCTTACGGGGGGTCCTGCTTTTGGAGCATCTTGTAATTTGAATTACTTTTTGTTTTTTACGGGACTTTTTTTCTTTAAACTTTTTCATCTTAAAGCTTTTTAGTTCCGGATTTCAGTCAAGTTGTCCGCTTTTAAAGCCAGGGGTTTGTAGTTGTAATTGATAGGGGCAGGCAACCCTATTTTAATTTCTTCGTCGGATTCCGCTGAAGGATCCAAACTCATGGAATCTTCGTCGCTAATAGCCACGTCTTGGTCATCTTCACGGTGATGATGACTCCGAGCCGATTCGGTGACTTTACCCACAAAATTGCGAATATCCTCGAAATATTCATGGGTTTTGTCCTCGTGTGAAAAAGAACCTCCGGGACTCGTCACTTCCCCGCTTACACTGCTTCCAGGACTAGCCGAAGTACCATGATCCATGCCTTCTTGGCCTTCCATTTCATGTTTCTTCAAATGACGGTCTAAATTGGTCTGCTGACCGAAGCATCGATCACATAACGGGCACCTAGATAAAGCCAAAGAAGAACATTTCAGTTGAATTCCACTTAATCTAAACAAGAAATTAACACTAGTTAGGTTTTGGATAATAAATGTAATTTAATTCAAATTAGTCCAGGAAATTCAATTTAATTCAAAGTCGACTGTTGGGTTAATTAAAAAGAAAATATATTGTTTACCTAAAAGGTTTCTCTTTGTTGTGGATATTGCGTACATGTCGCTGTAGATTTGATGAAATGGAGAAGGACCGTTCGCAATACTTGCACTTGTAAGGTTGCTCTCCTGTGTGCGTCCGTAGATGGCGTGTCAGATTGGCAGACCGGGGAAATACTTTGCCACAGAATTTGCATGAGTAACGATCCCGCACGCTAGCCGCAGGTGTCATTCCGTTTCCCGCAGCGGCTAAACCCTTGAGCCCACCAGGCGTCGACGTCGGGACATTCAGTAACGCTTCGTAAGGTTTGTTTAAGCCCGGTGGCAGTTGCCGATGCAGAAAGTCAAGCGTCCTTAGGTTGAAGCCATTGAAAAGGGGATTGAACAAAGGGTACCGGGGGTTCATCATAGATGGCGTCAGAGTGCCTGTCGCTCCGTAAGGGTGGTAAAAGTTCGGCGTGGCCACGGGGCGATCCAGACGGTACATGGCATCGAGCATTAACGGATGAAAAGGCCGAGGGTACGCCATGGGGCCTGAAGGGTGGCTAGTTAAGGGGTTGAGAATAGGAGAAAGCAGCGACGAGGCTGACGCGGGAGGGAAAAAGGGCGCGGAATTTGAAATCGGGGAGGGTTTAATGGGTGAGTTGAGTCTGCTGGCTTCCTTCCCGTTGCTTTTAACATGAACAGGTTTGGGCGGCTCTCGGGAGGTGTCATCTTGGTCGTGGTCCGAAAAAGAGGTCCGCAGAAGTCGCAATTTGGGTTCAGAGGAACTTGCCTGCTGGTTTGGAGTCGGGGTAGAACTGTTGCGACTGCTTCCGTGGCTTAGGATGGAAATGTTGTCATCGCTGTCGGCTTCTTCTTCGTCTTCTTCCTCTTCGCGCTTCGGTTTGCCTTTAGCGAGGAATACCAGTGGCGAGCGGTTTGCCACGCTCAGATCCAAAGGTTGTTCGTCGGTTTTAGACTTTTTGGGAGCAGCGCTACCTGTTTCGGGTCCTGAATCAGTTTCGTGACGCTTGGGACTGGGTTTGGGCGATGTCGTCACTGGAGCTATCTTGGGATTATTGGTTGCTATTGCGGTGGTGGTGGTGGATTCCTCGATCGCTTTGCCAGCTATTTCCGGAGATCGAGTACGTTTGAAAGAATCCCCTTTCTCTCGGTGGGGAGAGGCCATCTCCGGCGTGGAGCGTGGATTCACGACGTCGGCTTCATGGGGCAGAGGGGTTGTGGGGGTCAGGATGTTTTTCTCGGCTTTATCGTAAAGTTTGTGCATGCCGAGGTTGAATTCGGGTTTGAAGTTAGGTAGAAAATTATTAAGATTGAAGGTATGCGCCAAATTCGCGTTGAAATTGGCGTACAAGTTAGGGTAGAGAGGGTACGTCGGACGAGGGTACATGAGAAGTGGATTGGGCGCTAAATGAGGCGGAAGCGTGGGTGGCGGCGGGTAGCCAGGGGTACTGGACGATAATTGGGTATGGTGATGGGCCATAGTAGGCGTGGCTAGCGAAGTGGACGTGCCAACCGGGGCCGAGGTAGCACCTGCACTGGCAGAATCGCAGAATCTTCGATGTTTCGTCAAGGAAGTAACTGTGGAGAAAGCTTGTCCGCAGCGTGGACAGCGGATCTGCATGCGGCAGTCCGCGTGCATGCGTTTGTGCCGGCACAGGTTCGAGAACTGCGTATAAGCCTTGAGACACACTTCGCACTGAAAAGGCTTAACGGAGGAATGGATGTGCGTGTGCTGCTTCAGGCCGCTGGAGGTAGCGAACGTTTTGCCGCACTCGGTACACGCGTGAGCTCGGGCGCCCACGTGATTAGAACGAATGTGTCGCTGGAGATTAGAAGGATCCGAGAAAATTTTAGGACAATGTTCGCAGTTGTATCGGCGACCACTTTCAAGGATTCCCGCAAGGTCCAGATCGGATGCGGCTCCGTTGAGACCAGTCAGGCCACCGCTAGTCGAATGGTTACTATTGTTGTTGTTATGGCTGCTGCTCGGGTTGGGACCTGATGCACTGCCCAAGCCTAAGGCCAGGACAGCCGACGAGGAGTTGCCGGAAGATGAGAGATCCTCGCCTCCTACTCCGTCGAAGCCCACTACAGATTCCGGATCTGGGTCGGCGTGGTCGTGATCCCGATCGTGGGAGTGGTTCTGATGTTGCAAGAGCAATACTCTGCTGCTAAAATGGCGTGGGCAGCCTGGACAGGAGTAACGTCCTGGCTCGCACTGATGATGACTGATTAGATGGTTATCCAATCTTTAAAGAAAAAAAGTAACCAACATGAGAACAAAATCGAACAAGATTGGTCTAAGTATGTCACTCTCGCTTTGAGTTAACAACGCAAATAGTTTAGTTTAGTTTATTGGAATATTGGGGTAATTTCACGTTGAAGGCGTCTTGGAATATACATATACAAGTCGCAGCCTTAGTTAATGACCATTGATTTATTGGCAAAAGTGCCCAAAAGCAACGGGGGCTTAAATGTGAGCAATGCGTGACAAAGTGTCATCTAGTGTCAATATAAAGGAGGACACCCGCCAACAAGCAGCACTGAACTAAGCCTTTACTTTACATATGGATCATGCAAAGGGGGAGGACCACGGGAACGTTTCAGCAGGAACAAGGGGGCTAAAAAGCTGTGGTCATTGTGCGGTCTCTATCATCATATATGTATGATGGTCAGAAGGGGGTGAAGCGTTTGTATGCAAATGAGACACGGGATTCCGTCAGGTGCGAGTTGCGACCAGGTGGAGAGAGTTCCCACCGCGGGGGAAAAAAGTCAAAAAATAAACAGGGGCAAGCTTGTGCTTAGGTAGCCAAAAGAAAGAGAGAGAGAGTTCGACTGTAGTTTTTGTTGGGAAAACGGGGTACTGGAAATGAAATAAAACGAAAATTGACTGTGTGCTATTGCTCCCCTTCCCTTTCCAAGAGAGCAGTTTGTTTTTCCCTTCCTTATAGCTCCTACAAGAAAGACATGGCTTGTGTGTGTGGTGTAAGCAAATTTGCATGTAATTTATAGCTATCAATAGTAAGAGTCGTTAGCTCAAGGAACCCAGGTGTACTGTACATACTGAGCCCTTCCCCCCAAAATTTAAGTGTTTTCCTCATTAGCTTTAAGAAGGCCCCAAATTGAGCTCATTTCCTTTTACTATACATCGAAGAGAAAAAAATAAAGTGAAATGAAATGATCCACACGTTAATCTAGCTAGTCCTGTTGATCTTCCGGAGAAAATTTTATTATTATTATTATGAGCTATTTTCGGCAACCTTGAGATATGCCGAGAATAGCTCAGAATGGCGCATTTTCCTTGCATATCTAACATTTTTCAAAGTCAACGCCGTATTTTTAATGTAGCGGTTTTTCTCTTAGGATTTATGGTAGCATTTCTCGTTGTTTTTTATAAAAGATTTTATTTGTACAAGTTTGAATATTATGTAGGCTTATTTAATTCCACGTATCAAAAATATAAGAATGACTTTCGATCTTCCTAAAGAAAAGAGTAATTTCTTCACAAAGTGAGTTGTATGCATGTCATGCAAACTTCGAAAGTGGATTGGAAAATCGACGAAGCTTATGCTCAAGTTATGCATTTTGCTAAGTTTCACAAGTTCCCCTCCATTGTCATTTTGTTGGGTCAGTCCGGTTCGATTTTCTTGCAGTCATGAATGAAAGTCAGGCTAGGTTTGGGTGCCAAAAAGTTGGCACCAGAACGTTAACTTACTGTATTAAGGTTCCCCAAAATCGGTCGCAATATTCACAAGGATAGCAATCTTCGTCTTGGCAAGGAATCGCGGAGCGTATTGTTGCAAGGCCGTGAAAGCGCTCTGATCCTGTTGGGAAAATAACAAGGAAAACAAAAGATGAAGGAAATTTCAAGTATTAATAAAACCCCAAGTCATATAACGTTCCAGCAATCTTAACCTTTTACTACCTCAGATTATTTTCCCGCCAAAAAACATTCAGAAGCTTTTACAAACCCTTTTGGTATATGTAACGTGTGTGTGTGTGTGTGTGTGTGAGGGAAGAAATAAAAGTCATCACAAGTTCTCAGGTACATATAAATACAACCGGCTATCGTGGCCAAGAAGCTTTTGTCCCTAATCTATAGTCCCACTATATAAGACAACTAACAATACTAGGAGTGAAGTTGTTAGCTAGACTAATGCGTTCCAACGTCTCGAAACCGTGAGGTCATAAAAAACCCTTTGTTTCCACGTTTTTACCTCTTTTGGGGCTTTTCTCCCCATAATACTGTATACAGCAGTTTAGGGTGCTTTATATGTAACGTGTCTCGTCTTTCTCTTGCCATGCTCCGTGGGGATATTACCAAGCTTATACGAAGGGCCAAAATGCATAGTCCGTTATATACCTTATAGCTTATTATAGGTTTGGAAAGGGGTTAATGGCTCATACCACTCACCCTTCGTAATATAAAACCTCAAAAACCCTTTCGCTTGCTGCTCTCACTGGAAGTAATGCTCCCGATGGCCTTTATAGGAATCCGATAAGGTGCCGGCCTCCTCATCCCGCCATTATACGCGGGCATGTAAAAGAAAAAGAATAAAAAAAAGCGCTACGGCCACGTTACTGTCTTGTGTCGTTGGACAGAGCTCCATTGTTATCCTGACAGTCCCTTTTGGCTTGTACTGACCACGACCAGCTTAGGACCCTGACACCCCCTCACAAAAAGCTTGGAACTATAAAAATCTATTCCTTTCTTTCTGGGAATGCTCTTTTCGTCGTCCTGGGGTTAAGATTTTGGGTACATGTACGTATTTCTGCACAAACTTTACTTTCCAGTTCTAGCAAAAATGTAAAATATTCTAAGGTTCAAACCTTACTATTATCATGTATTATTACTATTTAATACTACTATCATTACTATCATTATTATTATCTATACTACCATTTATTTACTGTTGTCATTATTACTATTTTCTGTTCAGCAAAAGCTCTTAGTTAAGAATCAAGACCTATGCTATTCAGCTTTATTTCGAAATTCTCTCGGAATAACCTCGGAAGTAAGGTTAGCGTGCTCGGAAGCTATCAATGAAGCTACCTAACCTGTCCGGCTAGGCGCCGGGGCTCTATAGGTCTATACCAATACCAACCTGTGACGTGTCGAGCGAAAGCTATAGCATAGCCAACGTATAAATATATACGCACAGTGGTTCAGTATAGCAGCCCAAGGGATAGCCGTAATCAATAGACAACGTCCGCTTTAATTGGGGCTTCTTTGATAGCCTCGTGGTGTTATACGAATCACCCTGGATTTAGTTACCTTTCCGACCCACTACTGCGAACCTTTTAACCCTCCCCCCCTCTTACACATATATTGCCTTTGTCTTTAAGGTGGGAGACCTGATGCTCGGAGGTCTTGGGGCTATATAACGCACTCCATGTGGTTGACACTTTGATTGCAACGACAACGATGGGTCATTTAGACCCATCTTTTGGCCCTCCCCTCCTTTTATACTCTGGCTTTATTCAATCCAATTTACTCCAAAGTGTACGTAGATATACAAAAGTTTTATACGTTCTTTGTTCTGGTGACATTGCAAGCACTTGCTTGTATTTGCATGTAGCCAAATTTGCGTCTTTCAGCAATGGGGCCCATTGATTTATCGACGTGGCTTTAAGCTTATGACGCTTATGACTCTCGTTAACTTTTTTACAAACATATCACCCTTTTTACCTGGATAATTTAAAGGTGGACTGGAAAGACTAATTAAACACAAACACACTTGGCGTTTATCCACCGACAGGTTACGTTCACTTTTTGTGGGGCTTAAGGCTTTCTACACTATTTTATTGCTATTTATTTACTTCGCGGGCAAGTGAGACAAGTTAGGTCTATTTAGATTTAGGACTAGGGAACAACTGCGATATAATTTGAAAAAAGGGAGGTAGTCTGTTGGTCCCAAACTTGACCAAGATTCAACAGAAATATAGGGTTGGGGGAGGGAAGGGTGATGTGGCAGAGTGACAGTTTTCGGACGTTACAGAATCTGTGCTTGACCATCACCTGTGTCCGCTCTGTATGTTTTACCTCTTATACGAGCATTAGGCATTACAGAATCACGAGGACCGAAGGTGAGCAGCGGCAATCAGTCAACCAAATCACCCTTTTTTATTTCCTTTTTACCTAACTTTTGTAGCATGTCTTTTTGTTTTGAAAGCTCCCCTCCTGTGCAGATGCAGTCACTTGGGGCTAAAGCATTTTCATTGCACCTCTCTGGCGTCCAAAAATATGCTCATCATCATCATGCATGTTACCCTTCGTCCCCCCCCCCCCCCTTTCGGAGGTTTAAATGTATAGGGAAGACAATACGAGTGCATCTGCACGGTCGCAATTGCGCTTCCTGTCACTGAGGTGCAAAGGTGATTTCCATAACACCTGCCAGGCTGGGGAAATTATTATAATCCCCAATAATCTAGCAGCTTGTGTTACTATTATAAAGACATAATCTCATTTATATGCCACTTAATATGATGGGCTCAATTCATCCGAAATTGCCACATGAGTTGAGGTACACGTTGACAATTTTAGGGAATTCTAGGAATTCTGCAGGAATTTTATAGACCAAAAAACCGTGGCTGAGCCCACTTCTAAGGACCAGTTTTAGAGCCTGGAACTAGGCAAATCTTCGTGCGTGATGTGTCACTTTTCGTTTTGCGGGATTTCTTAGCGAGCAGAATAAGCGGATTCTGTTCCTGGCTGATAACATGAACTTGCACTTACGGAAGTTATGAAAAGGACTTCGCTAAATACGACGATTTACGTAGAAAGGAAGTGATGGTGACTTCCAATTTGACGTCAATTACGTATTGAGGAAAAGAGTCTTTTCCGGCATCCCAAAGAGCAAGTAACAGCGCTGTTCGTTCCGCATATGCACGGAGTTTGTGGGGGAGGAGGGGTGTGGGGTGGGGTTTAGACCCAACTTTGTCCCTTTAGTGTGTTCTCTTTTATTCTGGTGCAGAAGCTTTTGGACCCTCTTTGATTGTGGTCACGCATTGATGGATTCCCTCTCTCTCTTTCTCTCTGATTTTATATAACTGAGAGTTATATAGCGGCAGTCATAGCACAAGCAGCATTCACTACTACTATTATACTACTACATTGCTACCACCCTCCTCACCCCCTCCCTTCTTACTTCTGATGATGGGGGGCTTGCTCGTACATTATTATTGAATTCTATGATCTGTGGGATGGGTTAGTTGAAATGGATGGATGAGCCAAGCATCTGCTCTCTCTTTCCTTGATCTACAGCTATATGAGCATGTCGCAGCTAATTGAGCTATTCAGCACTTACAGTACTTCCTATTTCTGCTTGGCAAAGAATACGCAAAATTATAATTACATTTAGTACAATATCTCTTATCATTTCTTGCAATTCTTACATTAATATCAAGTTTAAAGTTTAATCAAGTTAAACTGAATCATATTGATAAAAACACACTGACGAAATTATAGTTGATTCGAAAGTAACACTAATTAAATAAACGTCAAAACGACTAAAAAATAACTTCATCAATAGATAAATAATTATAGTTTTCTTTTATCAACTTTCAGAACGAAATCTACAAAACGAACTGGGATCACATAAAACAATTAATTTCATATAAAAGCTAAAAAAAACGTGGAATGTGAATAAAAATAATCAAACTACATAGAATTAAACAACCTTGAAGTATTTATCTAAAGTTTAATTACTTTATAAACTTTATTACTTTGTTTTCGTAATTTTCAAAAAAATACATAGACCTCACTTGCGTTTTGTTTAATGTTTGAAGTTACAGCTAAATTTTGTCAGTAGCTTTTACCTGAGTCGCTGTCAGAATAAGTGCGATCTGCTGAGCTCTCCATGAACGGGACACCGAAGATTGCAGCTTCCCATTCAAACTTGGCTAGCGTCTCTGTTGGCAATCTGTAATGAAAATAATAATGTAATATAATAAACTTTACGACTAAGAACTTGAAACTTATCGTTCCTAAGATAATTTTCACAGGACGCTTAAAAAAAGTTCCTTGAACGCCCAAAGAGGAAAAAAAGAAGGAAAAAGAAAAATTCGGATGTCATTATCGGTCCTTCTGGTGTGTCTGGACGATTCTGTGTAGTGACGTCGTTACAATTGAAGGCTTTTAGAGGCATTAGCAACCCCTAGAGCGTCCGCCGTCACGTGACGTGACGTGACGACGCTAAAGAAAAGGAATCAACACACTTTTCCATCTCTCGACGGTCCAATGGCAGTATATAGAGCATTCGGAGTGATTGCAACCACCAAAAGGGACCCAAAAATCAAGGGTGCAAGAGAACGACGAAGCGTTCAACTATATGGCAGCCAGCAAAGGCTCCCGGTAATGACCGTGAAGCCCACAATTGGCCAGATTGCGGCGAGGCAGCTTTTGCTCTGTGTGTGCCAGGTTCAAAAACTTTTTTGGGGTATAAATGCTTCGGCGTATTTGATCTAGCCACGAAGCCTGTGGCCAGAACGTGGACAATTATTTAGCCAGTACCGATCGGCCTGAGAGAAAAGGTAATAGTCGCCCCGAATCACTTTGATGTTGCTTCTTTGCCCCCCTCCCGCCAGAAACCTTTAAGAGAAGAGAAGAACTTTGACGCGGTTCCGAGAGTTGCAGGAGGCGAAAGAATGGTTTATATAGAGCTGCATCATTAGGTGGCACTCTCGAGGAGAAGTGACAAGCGTTGTCACGACCGTAATGGTGTCATGCTTAAGAGAGCAACCATGATCCTTTTGCTTTTGGGGAAAAATCCAGTTACATTATCTGAACCTCCCTTGGAAGGAACAGTATTGAGATTCGGTATAAATTGGATAAATCTCTTCACTTACTCCAATAGACTGAATAAAGGCAGGCATTCCAAAGCGACTATTTACTTAATCTCTACAATTATTATTATTATTATTATAAATAATATTTTGATTTTTTCCATATTGACCGCAGGTTCATCTTGCATAGCTTCCCGATAATTAAAGATAACATCTTAACAAATGGTTTATTTTCATTACTGCAGGGGTTGAGGCTTATTTGGGTTTGAATTATGGGTACTAACACCTGGAAAGTTTTTCATTCGTACTTTTGTTCGTTTTTTTCTAATTTTTTCTTCTTCTTTAAAGTCTTGTCCGTTGAAGACCAATGGTGTTTAGTTTAGTTGACGGAAGACAGAGACGTCTTTCTTGAATGTATGGTAGTGATATATGTAAGGCCCCAAAAAAAGAAGCGGAAGGAGGAGGGTTAGGGGGTAATTCCGTTTAAACTCTGTTTTTTGTTCTTTGGCTGGACGCAATCGTGGGCGAGAAGCTTTTCTTGTGGAGAAGCATGTGTTAAGATACGTGTTTGGAAGGAAGAGTATATGTAGGCGTATATGGTTTGTGTGAAGATGGATTGCAAAAGCAGGAAAAAGTCTCTCTCTTCCTCATTCTCCTTCTTTTCGACCCTATTACCATCGCATGGGGTTTTTCTTTTTCAAAAGGAAGAATTGAAGGGTGTGAATGAGACGCCGGGGGTTTTGAATGTAAAGTCGCTTCGTCTTTTACCACCACTATAGCCGTGACAGCATGACAGCACTTGGCCATCATCAGCTAACCCAACGCCAAAAACCCAAAGCAGCCATCAACCCAAGTGAAGAAGATCTCTTGAAGAAGTTTTTGGTCTTGGTCCTGCTCTTCGGAAAGTGGGATGACCATTTCCGGTCCTTTCGCACTCCCGTCAGTTTCACATTTCAAGTTTCAAGAAGAACCAAAAGCCAAAGACACTTTTTTTTCCTTTTTTTCTTCTTTTTTCTTCTTGTCTTTGACTAGTTTCTCACCCCGCTGCCCAGGCTGTGGTGTCGGTGCTTGTAAAAGAATTAAAAGGGGAGCTTCTGTCGTTTAAGCAGAAAACCAGCAGTGAATCTTCCATGAGTGCTTCCTTCACCTTCTTTAATGAGAAGCAGAGAGCGACAGACATACGCACACACAAAAAACATGCAAGAAAACTTCCATTCGTTTATTGAACGGTGTGCAAAAAATTCTGGTTCGTTTTTGCAAACTAATTTGGCGTTTGGGGGATATTTTTAGGGATTAAAGACGATTAAAGAGCGCGGAGAAATTTTAATTTTCATCGAGTTTAATATAAGAGAAGATCGGGAGGATTGGGGAGAGATGGGGGTTGTTGTAAAAGAAGGGTGTGAAATAATGTGAAAAGTTTGAGCGGGCTATCATAGCCAGCTGACTCCCAGTGAGAGAAGATGTGATCTATGAAACTCATATGGAGAGCTTATAGGCTTCTCGGCGCGCTCTCGCTCTTCTGCTTGCAAACTTTGAGCAAGTTGCATTTATGTGAGCAGACGACCTGCTGTTGCTGCATATAGAGGGTATAGATCCGTTTTCTTAGGGTCGCAGTAAAAAAAAAAAAATAAAAGAGCACAGGTCAACTACGCTTTTCAAATAGGGCCAATTGGTCAATTGACCTGACGAGTTTCTATCGAAATTGTAATAAGGAAATAAAGCCACTTCAGTCCTTAGCGCTAGCACGCAGTTTGTTACATTCCTGCCGAGTGGGCAAAGGTTAGGTCAACGTTATGAGAGCCGTAAGTCAAGGGTCAAGTCCAGAGAGTTAAAAAGGGGTCAAGCGCCCATATATACACACACATGTGTTGCACATGTCTCCTTTTATATGCTGGGGCTAGTTTGACAGAATATAAGGGTGGGCATATATCCACATTACAGCTTCCTAGATCTTTCTCCCTTTTGTCCTCCCAAAGTTCCCAAAGCGAGAAACAGATAGCGTTTTTATGGGGGGTCAGAAAAAGCATAAGGATTTACCCCCCAATTGTGTGTGTCCAGGCCCAGAAGTCAGGGCAAGAGAGCTTCTACTCAACCTGTCGACTCCAGCTGACGCAAACGTTTTCCCCCCAGTCCTCCTCCTCCTTGAAAGCTTGTGTAACGCGGCAACAATCCCGCGAAACAAGGCCAAAGGACATGGCGGACACACATGTCACCTTCACGATTAGCATCCATTCATAACCTACTTTTAAGGAGTCATGATATAGAGGCTGGCTTGAAGATAAAATATTACGATAGGGCTCCCCCTTTTTTCTACTTTTCTCCCCAAACGGTGTGGGAGTAGTCAACATTTTGTTCGTTTCATACCCTAAAAAGGCAGCAGCCTTTATAGTGAAATTGAACTTAAATTGCTTCAAGTAATTCACTAATCCCCAGTGGCGTAACGAGGGTCAACGGCGCCCAGGGCAAAGGGAAAGGCAGCGCCCCCTTCTCGCTAACTTGTCATGACGTCTTATTGTGAATGTCGATTTTCTTTAAATGGCAAACTTTAAAAAAATAGTATACAAAATTGCACTATTTTACCAAGTCGCATTTTGAATTAAATTCCAAACCATGTATCACTTTCAAAAAACACAGCTGGCAATCCAAATTGAGATTGTACGCATGATCTGCACAGCAATTCTTAAATATGGGAAAACATCTTCGTCTCCATATTGAACAATAAATTTAAGCAATTCGCTAGCATTACACATAGAAACTTTTGTCAGGTTTTTGAGAAGCACTCCACAATCCAGAATTTCCTCAAAGTTGAAATCCTTCAATATCGCTATACTTGCATAGCCAATAAAAAAAACGAGCACACACCTGGTGGACGGCAGATCCTATTGACGCCCTTTAGCTTTTTGTTGTGTTCCCCAAGTCTTGCACTTGTCTTTTTCTGTTTCGCAGTCTTATAATGACTAAAAAAACCCGATCGTCCTAGCCCTTCAATCTGAGCTAATTCTCCCCCCTGTATCGCAAACGTCGGGGGCTCACCTACATTGGCTGACCTCCCAGAACAGGAAATAGAAAGGTGCTAATTATTCCAAGAAGCTGCCGAGACGTCAAGGCGAAATCGTACAACATAGCAACCAATACTTTCAATGGAAACCGCGAAATTAATATACAGGACAAAATGTGGTGTGAAACGAAGGAGACCGTTTCGCATGAAAATGGCGCCCTCCTCAAGTTGGCGCCCAGGGCTCGCACCCTTCTCGCCCTACCCTCGTTATGCCACGGCTAATCCCTCATAGTAAATTATTAGAAAGATCGGAATTAAAAACTCGGGCTATTGAAATCTGGTACTATAACGAACTAAAAATATCCGAAATTTTTTAACGGGAAATGTAACACTAAAACGGTAAATTGGAAAAGTTGAAACTGAGAAGAAGTTAAATTACTTAATGATGTTACTTAATAAATTCAGTAAAATCACTAAGGAGAAGAATTAAAAAGAAAAAGCAACTAGGGGTCTTTTCAAAGATGGGCTAATTAATCACTGGTTGATTAAGTTCGCCCTTCTGTGTGTGTTTTGCTCTCGAGAGAAGCCACTGATCTTATCAGTAGAAAAGCTTCTGTGTAAATTAGTCCGGTTAAATTTTCAACCTTGTAAACACTCGATTAGCTATATTTACAGCCCCCCATACACAGGCCAAGGGTCAGCCCTGATCGAAACTTGTTGAGATGTGAAAAGCGTTGATGAGTAGAGGGCTAATCGTCTCTTATATTCATCCAAGTGCTAAAGTTTATCCTCCTCCTCCGGCCGAACAAGTTAAATTCCCTACAGTTGCGGGGGGCAGTTGAACCAAAGGTTATTATAGGAAATCAGTGAAGCTGACCTAAGCCTCCACTTAGCGACGGATGTGATGTGTTTAGGTTCCAGGACAATTACAACTGCGGCTTTTCTGCTTGGACGCCGTTTTCCCTCTCTAACATTGCCTATTCCGATCAGATTCCGATTCTTTTCGCACCTCCTATGTCCTTTCTACTCTCTTTCTCTCCAGTCAGTCTCTCCAAGTTTCTAGAGGCGATAACGATGAGTCCATGTGGCCTGGCCGGACCTTTGGGGAGTTTGGCATCAAGGATTTGCTGCTGGGGCCGCATTTATTGATCCTAATGCGGTATTGTCCGGAGTCGCAGATGCGGAGTACCGGTTATCTCTTGTATACTACACAGATGAACGAACGTTTTTACACCCTGTACATCTTCATTGGCATTCATTGAAAAAAAGCGCTCGGGGATATGTAACCCTACGTTTGAACGTAGTACGCAGAAATATAGATGTATATTATACGGTCGCTCTTGAGGCACAGCGAAAGCCTCTTGCTTCCTCGACAGGGGGTTTCCATTGCAGTGCACCAGGGTGAATCCTTAAAACCCAGGGCGCATACACACACACACATCTAAGTTTGCATGGGATGTTTTAAAAGGGAGGGGGGTCAATGCCGGTGACGAACAAGAGTTCCCCCTTCTCGTTTGGTTCTTCCTGCAGCTCCAGCTTTGCCCCAGAAATTCTTGGTAAAGCACTTCTTTTTAACACTCCCAGCATCCCTGACTCTCAGACGTTGAAGATGCTACCCCAACCCTGCGTGGGACGCCCCGTCGAGTGACAACCTTATCTACTTCCCATAACAATTCCCCACGGTTCATTCAAGAAACCATGGACGATGGACTTCACTTTTTTTTCGCCAATTCATCCATTCATTCTCGTTTCGCCTATTTTCTTTTTTAAGTTTCGGCGTAAAAAAACAGCATCAATTTTAGAGTCAACGACAGGCGGTTACAGAAAGTTGAGGGAAAAAAGGAACGCGGAAATGTATGGAAAAGCAAATGGTTTGGGGGGATTCTAGTCGATAATAGAGGTGTCAAAAACGGTTGAGGTTATTGTCGTCGATGAAGATGTCAGTTCAGAAGCCAGTAAGGCCAATCCGGGGAGGGGGTTGCGATGTTTAAAAGAGACTTTTCGAGGAGAATGAGAAGAGGACAGAGGGATATGTCCTTTGGGACAAGGGACAAGAGCGGCGATGGAACTTTTTTTCTACTATAGGTTTCGTCCTTTTCATTGAAACTCATTCAAGATCAGTTTCGCATGGTTACCCTCACACCATCCCTTCTTTTCTTTCTCTATTGAAGGTATTGACGATGGCATGTAGTATTCCATAGTTGTACTGGTACTGAACTGTATAGTTCGCTGTCCCCCTGTACCTCCTGTACGTACCCCCCCTTATGTATGCCCAGGCATCCCGCCAAAAGGTGTGAGGATTTCAGGCCTGAATTGGCTGATCCCATTCCAACTCATGATCGCTGATTTCCCTTCTCAAAGAAGCGCCACGGTTTTCGGGGGGTTTGGGTGTTGGGCTGTTGGGGGGGCAAGTTTACTCATTGAAAAAGTGACTGACGAAAACTATTGTCGTGCAGCTACCGCCGCTCACACAGACACACACAAGTCCCTTAGATTATAACCTATTGTACATTCTTAGCTGTCCACAACTTGTATACCTTTCTTACCTTTTCCCAGGTGACGATGGCACTTATATGTACGCAGGTCTTTTACTATGCCTTAAACCTGTGTGTAGATCAGGGTTTTGGTGGCAAATGTGAGCAATTCTGAGTGAAATGTCACAAAATGGGAGGATTTTATGACGTGCTCCAGGTCATTTTCTTCCTCCTAAGCTAAATTGTTGGCAGGTCTAAACGATCTATGCTAATTGTCTCCTTAACCGTCTTCTTTTTAAAAGAAAAGCAACTTGTAAAACTATATATATGTCCTTCAAGTTCCGAATGATAATAAATGAACCAAGTTTAAATACAATAACCCAGAAAAATGGGGGTTGAGGGGTTGCAAAAACTTGATAGCGAGAAAGTGTCTTGGGGAAACGTCGTCAAACGAAACTTTGATTTATTCGGCCAGTTGTTGTTTATGACCTCTTGTGTTGACTTGACAGTAGCAAAAAGTTTGGCTTGGTATAGGTCTTGTTTGATTTTCCACCCGGGTTTTTGTTAGCTTAAGCTCCGGTCAAGTCAGGTCGAAGTCATCTTGCAAGCTGAGAAAAGGTTTTTCAGGAGAGGGTGATAAGATTGTAGATCTTCCAGGGGCAAGAAGAGTATAGAGACTTTTACTGCATATGAAGAAATTTTCCACTTTTAAGAAGTATATTGTATGTGTGCGCGTGTGGGGAGTTGCTGTGTGGAGTTGGGGGTTGCTGTATCGGGCTCTGTTGTAAAAGGCCCAATGATAAAATGATAGGACAAGGATTAAGACAACGGTTTGTGAAACAGTCCGCCGACTTTCGTGTATCTTGAACTTTCCTGTCTGCGTCATCTTTATCCTTAAAGGAGGGGAGCCAACTGTCGGCGACAAAAGTCTCGGTAAGTCTCGAAAACGCGTTTCCTCTGATTAGCCGACACAAGGTGTCATAAAGATGGACGCGTCTTGTATGTTTTGTATGCCCAAGTTTTAAGACTTTGCCGGGGCAAACACTTATGCACTGCTGTCACAAAGGAAAAGGAAGGTCCACGCAGTAATAATACAGCGACTGATAAGCTTTTCGGGAAACGTAGCGCTGGGAGTTTTAAAGTCTATATTATAACCATAAATCTTGTTTTTCAGTTCTAAAAACTTCGGCGTTATTACTTATTAGTATACGATTGGGAAAGTGGGGGAGGGTGACGCTTGCTGTGTATTTTACGACTGATAATAGTTAAGTCCGCCAAGAATGTCTCAGGATTTTAAGCCGAAGGGTTTTTTCAAGATTTTTATTATCCCACTCTGCACGCACGTCATAGGGAACGACTTCAATTTTATTTTTAATTTCTTATTTAGAAAAAGGAGGAGGAAGGGGGTATTAATATGTGTGCTCGGTTTACGTGTGGAGCCGATGATTAGAGATGGAGCTCAAATGTTTATTATTAGTGGTGGGGAAAACCTGCGGTTTAGCCACGGGATCTCGCGTTGGAAAGATAAAAAGAGAGAGGATGGTATATTCCCTTATGTGGTTTTGGGGATTCTGTAACTCTGATGAAATATTGTCAGGAAACTGCGTAAAGAGCAAAAAGCGGGTAAAAAGCAAGCCAAAGTACCGGGATGATGGCTTCTGTTGCTTCCCTTTGCGTGAGATAAATCATATCCTGTGAACTCAAGTGGTCTGTATCTTTTACCACCATCAACTTACATGTAATTTTAGGCTGTGGAATATACCGAGTCGACGGGAGATGCGGCGAATGTTTGGCAATACCGTTGAACATTGCATCTTAAATGGTATTTCCACTTCCTCTTCTCTTTCTCTTCCTCCCATACTTCCGCTCAAACTTGCGCAGAATCTCCTAAACCGTCTTCGTTCTAAATCTGAGGCTCCGTTTACGACAAAACTCTGAACTGAGTGAGCTCTCCCCCCCCCCCAAAGAGAATAAGTTCGCAGGATTTAAAGGATATAAGTCAATAGGTTATCATGCTTTGAAATTTTCCCATGACACCATCCTGTTAATGCGTGAAACACCTTTATTATTATTTTTTACTGACTTGTTATCATGTCATCAAAAGATGATGCTCTCATATACAGTCGTCAGGTCGTAAAACAACCCGCCAACGGATAAGATAAAGGAATGGAGTGGATTTGATGCGATGCATGATCTTACCGTAAATTTCAATCCAGAGCTTTTTGAACGATCAAAGGTGCGCTGGCACTCCTGAATGTGGAAGGATGCTAAAAATATCGCAACTTTTGGTCCCGAAACAAATTTTTCCGATACGGAAAGCGAATCTCGTTCTCAAAGTCCACAACGACGCTAAATTACAATCTAAATATGCAGTAGTCACTTGTCATTTGGTGTATTAGATTTTTTTCTTGGGTCACGTTTTTATTGTATTTTTATTTATTTTTCGTCTCGTTGCTCGCGAGTTAATTCTTTGGCACCATATCGGAGTGTTATGTATACAGTACGTATGATCTTTAGTGGAGAGTTATCACGGCCACAGAGTTATTGCAACACACACTCACACACTCCACGTATACCCACAACTTGTGATTTGGGCTTTCGAAAGTGTTCAGGGTGGGAGGTATGTGCACTTCTTTAGAGACAGTTTGAAACTCCCGACTTCTTGAAAGAACCAAGCCTAAAGTAACTGTCCAGTCTGATGCCTGCCTGAGCGGCTACTACGACTTGCGGACTTGACTTACGGACGTTCACGGAAGGACAAGGACAGTAAAAGAGCCCTGTGCATCGGTCGGTACGGTACACGACTACACAATGCATATGCTACCAAGGATCACACAGCTCTGTGTCGGTTTACCCCCCACTTAAGGCAAGGATTGCCCCCTCCTACCCCCTCGTGTTGTAACCCACCCTTCACACTTGTGAATGTAAAAGCCCCGGTCCGAGAAAGGAGCCCCCTCCTTTTTCCGTTAGAGGGAGACGCCCTCTTTTCACCTTTTGATTTCTGTTTGGGGGAAAAATCGAGCTTTTCTGGGACGCTTCCTAACAGCAGCACAAACAGAAAGCTTAAAAAAGAACGGGGGGATATATTATAGATTGGAACTGGGGACGGAGCATTAAGATGGCTTTCTTGTTCAAGGGAACTTCTTCGCCATCAACTTCATTTTTTCCCTTCGTATAAGCTTGGCCCGGGCCATTTGTCAGTAACGGAAAGAAGAGGACCTCCCTCTTCTTTCGGATGGGCGGGGACAGAAGGTCCCCAAACTCCTGTCGATGCTACCCTAACCCGCCAATCATCGGCCGGCCATGGCGTAGACTCCGCCCATGTGTGGTGTCTTCTACGTATGTGTATGTGTGAGAACGAGAAAAAGGGAGAGAGACTGTGTGAGTGTGTGTCTGTATGCCCAAGACGAGCGAGATGCTCCCCCCGTTTTGGGAGAGAGAAGATGTCAGGAGTGGAGCTGGGATTCGCCGCTCTGCGTATTTCTTTTTTAGGATTTTTTTTTTGCTTTCTGTGCGGTTTCTTAGACTTGCTTTGATGGCTACTGAGCAATACTTTGCTAGTTAATGATTTTTTTTAAAGAACAAGAGAAATCTTGGTTATTGACCTTCTGGCGTGGGCTTAGAAATAAACTTGCCGCGGGATAATTTACAAGGGCTGAATGAAGGTTTTTGCTTCCGTGGAAGTTTTGTTTTACCTTGAAAGAAAAGTTCTATCTTATCTTTGATTTACGACGCTAATATCGTTTAGAAACTTTCAAGGTAAAAGGTACGTCGTTTCATTTTTAGTTATGCGTATAAGCATTGAAGTCTTATTTAGAACAGTGGGTTGTTATGAGTGTTTATTTTCAATTGAGGACACTTCAGTTGATGACAAATGTAATTTGCATTAAACGTATTTTTAGCGTTAATACACGTTTTTTTTATGAAACGTATCTACCCATTCTAGCGGGAATAGTAACCTTCGAAAATGGTTAGAATAGTTAAGATAAGTTTTCAAATAATTTTGCTTTTATTGTAAGGAAGGGCTGTTTTGCCACTATTACGCAATATTGTTCTTAAATTTTGAAGTTATTTATATTTAAAACATTTATGTTTGATGTATCCGCAAGAACCAATAAGGAGTGTTTTTATGACGCTTAATTTATAATTGAAATGAATGCAGTTTCATTTAGTAATGAATTGTTGTATTTAGCTTTTTATGCAATTTTGTACTAATACGGACAATATTTCTACTTATTTTTACTTCTTGTTGTTTTTACCTTGGTGTTTTATTGGCATGTATTTGCTATTGTCAGCTAAGTATTAGCTGTGTGATTTGATTGGAATATATTTAGCAGTAGTGTTAAGATATTTTCGTGATCAGAAATAAACTATTATTAGATGATAGCTGCAGTCATCATTGTGTAATATTTGGTAAATTCTTAATCTAACCTTTTGTATTTGTTTTAAATGCTGTACGTCTTATCCAAAAAAATTTAGTAGTAGTGATCATCTTATACTATTGGGAGTAATTATCGAGCTGTTTGACGAGATTGGACGTAATAATTTTTAAGACATCAATTTCTTCATTTACGTTTAATATTTTTGTATTTTTATTTGAACAGATAAGCAGTTAAGGATACTTTGCAAACTTGGTTTAGTTTTAAACGTACAGCTCTCAACAGTCGTCTTCTTAATCTTGTCGTGAGGCGGAATGTTATCCTCGCTGCTCCATCGCAGTCTGTTACACTTTGTGGGAATCATTGATTCCGGTCGGGAACGGGCTCGACATCCGTCCCAAAACTTTATTTCCCTTTCTTAAAGTTTTGCTGAAGATACAGACTTCCTTCAGGAACTTTTCCTAATATCTTTTAACTTCCCTGAAGAAAAAAATATCCAAAATGACTGAAGCTGTATTAGGCGAGATAAATCGAGTTTTTTTAACGTGATACTTTGCATTACTTGAACAGCATTAAAAGCAAAAAAAAAAAGTTTATCTGAAGATGAAGGGTTTCTGGCCGACCCGACAAGGAACCAATTTAGGGATGAGATGAATAAGTTGGGTTAATGGAGCGAAATGAGGCGTCGTTCCATGACGTCGCCACCTCTCTCTCTCACTCTCTCTCGCTCGCTCTTCTCCGGATCACAGTGTAGTAGCACTCTTCTCTTTTCACTTGCAGTCGTACGGTTTGAGGCCTTGTGTTCTGATATTGTCAGCCCCGTGTCGTAAATAGCGTCGTTCAGTTGCCTGTTCCATTAATAAGGCGTCTCGGTGTGCGTTGGACACGAGGCTGATGGAAAACTCGGGTCTGGGCTGCCCCCAAACTTATATGTTGCACGTTCTATGCTTTTGCCAAGGGAAAGATGTTATCAGAAGCCTCGACAGGAGGTCTTATGAAGTCCCTGACAGGCCAAGGACCAAAACACTGTTGCCTTTACAACGCCGTTTATTATGATGTCGGGGGAAGAAAATTGCGTGTTATTATTTTTCTTAATTTTTTTTACAAACATAATTTTATTTTATTTTTAAAAAATATTCTCCACGTTCTAAAGATCCTGGAATCCATTGTCAATAATTCACTTGACATTTTAGAATCACATATCGAGGAAAACACGTCCCCGCCTTGACCGTCGTCTATTGTTGTTCTGCACCCCCCTTCGGAAAAAGCACTTGCACATATAGATTGAACCACTCGGTTTTGCCCGGTCCACTCGTAGAGATAAGATTTTGGAAGTCTAAAAAGAAGAAAAAAAATAGCTGGCATGGGGCTATTGTCGTCTGATGGGGAAACATTGGTGGGAATCTGACTTTGGGGACACGTTTGAATTTTTAATAGCGTTCAAGGAGTCAAGGAGCCCTGTTGGAGAACGTATTCTTTTGGTTCCTTTTTTGGTAGCAATAGCATCGGACGATTGTCCCTTTTTAAATTGAGTTGGGAGTTTAGCATGTTTGCTGTTTGTATATGCCGGCATTGTAGTTAATAGCGTCTATAAAGAAGGCGCAAACTTGGTGAGATCAGGAAAGTCACAATTCTCCCCCATGCACTTGACATTAGAACTCACTCTCCAACAAGTCGGAGCTCTCTCACTGCTATGTATTATAACCCCCCCTCCTTCTCAACAAGTGGGGGCAAACTAAAAGACTCAAGAAAGTGAAGAGTAAAGAGGTTCTTAGAGGCTATTTGATGAGTGTGTATGTGTATTTGTATGTGTGCGGTTGATGATGATAATCATTTTATGGGCCTTTTTTAGTAACAAAATAAGGGGGGAAAAGCCGCGTGAAGATTTGTGCAATTTATACGGGACCACACAACTCCATAACAGACTAACTTTACAGCAAAACAGACCGAAAAATGTGAAAAGTACCCAAGTGCAAGAGGGCATTTTTTTGGGGAGAAATTCTCACGCCGTAGGGTGTATGCATGCGTTGTTGCCTAGGGAGGAATTAACTGGGCATAAATAAGTAAATAGAATAAAAGGAGATACAGGGAATACAAAAAAGCAGGCATGTGAGAGGGCGAAGTATTTTGACGTGGCATGTATAAACTTGGGCTCGGCCCGGCATACAAGCAGATTGACCCCAGTCACGTGACCTGGTCATCGTTGCAACTGCCAGGAGATGGACAGTACTGCCCAAACACGCCAACATTTCTTTGCGCGAAAGATTCCTAGAAACTTTCTTATGCCAAAAAGTTCCTTCTAACTTTTTTCCTGGTTCTGCTGTTGTAGTTGCTTTCATTGCTTCATTTATTCAATTCTTCTGTCGATACATCTGTCAGGAAAAAGAAAAGAATAATATAAGCATATACAAATTATAATAGAACACTTCTATACAGAGCTTTTACATTTCAGCAACATAATTACGCTAATACGACGCTAAAGAAATCAAATAAATAATAATAAAAATAATAATAATGAAGGAGTTATGTCAATACTGGCTAGTTTGGTTTGATTGGATAATTAAACATCATTTGCTTTTGGGCCCGTTAGGTGTGTGTGTGTTATTTTATGTGTGCTAAAATGTGGTAACAATTCATCATCATGGAATGCTTTTGCTACTGAGGGTGTGGGGAACAAGTAAGAAAAGTCCTAACAACCCAGACCCACATCGCAAGTTTCATTTATACGCCGAACTTGATGTTCTGCTTCGTCGTACACACACATATATGTACACACACCTTGCTGTGTTAGATTTCGTTAGATACGATATGGACATGTGTCAGCGGGTTATAGATGAGAGGTGGTAAGTTATGACCGACGTATACCACACGGCTGTGGTAATAGAAAAGCTTTTTTGGAAACCCAACAAATGAAGTTCCAATACACCCGTCGATTTATTACATATAACCCACGCACACTCTCTCCACCTGTGAAACGGAAAGAAGAAAAAAAATCGAAAAATAGGCAGACATTGTTGCTTGTTAATCCCGGAAGCTTTTATTTTTGTTTCATGGAGCACCATAAAAGTTTATAGAGAGCTAGTTTTTGTGCACTGAGAATCGACTATTAGGATAAAGAGTATTCGCTCAGGCCCCAGATGATGAACTCGCGTGATGTTTGTTCTATGTGCTGCAGAGTTCAAATGCTGTGGAGAGTCTTGTGGGGGGAATAGACAGCGGGCATGCAATTTGACAGACATGGACATATGTGACAAAGGGGGCTTTGTTTTCTCACTCAATGCAACTCACCATGCAAGGAAGCATTCTTGTATTTATCCTTTTCGCATCTTTAGCCGGAGGTCGCAAACGTTGGGAAAAAAGGAATCATGACAAGAAGTAAAAATTAATCCTTTTTGCCTTTTTTTCCTTAAATAAAACAAAAATACAAGTTTTATAACAAGAAACTCTGAATGCGGAAAGTGGAACCCCAAAAGCGAGTGAGAAGCATCAAGTGAAAGGCAATCGATAGTCGAGAGAGATTGCGTCGCCGGATATTACCGGACTTATACGATGTGTCGCGGTGATGGTGCCAGGGCCCTGTGTTTTGGGTACAAGCACAAGATTTCTATGGAGGATTTTCAGGCTAATTTATTACACCTGTCAATGTAGGATCGCATGATGAACTTTTCGGCCGAACTCTCCCTTCCCCTACTCTTCGTTCCTACACTTAAACTTGTCTTCCACCTTTACTGGTTGCGTTAACGCTGCCAGGCTTTTACCTTTCCAGTAAGTAGAATATAAATGTACCCATATACAGTAGTGTATACTTGTTGTTTCTCCCACCTTTTGATCGGGGCTGGGGGGTGATAATGGTTCTGGTGTATAGCGTAGATGCGTGTCTGTTCTATTTGGGGGTCCTTTTGCACCATTGTCCAAAGTTTGGGTCAGCATGCAATCCCAAACCAAAAGGTCATTACAAGACATGGGGTCACTCATTAGGACAAGACAGTTATTAATTATCTGTCCTCTTTATACTCCATATCAAAAGTATACTACGTAATCCCCATTTTATGAAGCATGGGGCATAAATTGCCCCCTTTTGTTCTGACCAAAGAGCTTACTCAATAGGCCTATAGGACACATCAAACAATGCAAAAAAGAAGTTCTGGTGCTCTCACCCTGTAGCGATGCGTCCCTCGCATCTACGCTAAAAAATGCTTATATTGTTTGATGCTCATTAAAATGCATCCAAAACCAGAAAAAAATAGATAATTAGAAACAGATTTAAGATAGAAATATACTGCAGAAAGTCTTGTAATTTGACTGCAATATCCATTTTTCGGCAATTTCGTAATTGTAACCCTGTTTGATAATATTTTACCTGTAACGTTAAAAATATCAATAATGGATTACCTCCAAATTACGTTGTGGTTTTCCAGTGCAAACTCATATTAAAATCATATCATTATCTATTTGTGTTGGTTCGATTCTATTTATTTCTCAAAATTCATTCGATTTCCATAAATACAAAACTTTCCAAAGTTCATATAAACAGAAAACACTTAAAATTTCCCCATTTTAACATTAAACTGAATTTCTGTTCCCCTTTCTTTCATTTTGCATCCTATTTTAATTATTTTTTATTTTACTTAATTCCATTTTCATGGTCTATTTCATTTTTATTTTATTTCCGTATTTTCTTTCCCGCTCATTTTCAAAATTGCAAAAAAAAGGAAAATACGCCAAGGGTCAAGGTGTTTAGTGGTCTATATTTCTATGACTATAGCTTTGCACCAAACGTAATTTCTGCTTTATCTAGACGTACATATTTCTACCTCATAAAAAAGGAAGAAAATCTTCTACGGCATGTAAGGAAGAGAAACACATTCGCTCAAAGCACTGAAGAGTCCCAAAGTGGTAAAATTGTTCTCGAAGGGGTAACTGGTCTTCTTTCTAGGGGGCATCTGGGTGGTCGGTGCCTGAGATGTTACCCAAATCTTACCCTTTAGGTGAACAGTCAGACAGTTTGCAGTCCTGTATGTTATCCAGAAACTGTGTAGCAAAAGGTCTGGATGAGCTCCTTTTCAAGCTTTTTTGGTGGTAGAAAAGCCGCCTTCCCCCTTTTTTATTTTGTTTTGCTTCACTTAGTGAAAACTTAGTAGTTCCCTAAGTGCCTGAAAAGTGTCATGATGTTATTTAATTAGGCACTCTCGGGAGGAAAGGTTGGCTGTTTTCCTGTATAATCCGAGTACGAAGAAATAAATAAGTAAAGAAATGGATCATGTTTTTAAGATGCAGCAGGTGCGTTTAACGAACGACGCCTTTTCATCTATGAAGCACTATACGCAACGACAACGACGACACGAGGTCTTTATAGGGTTGCGGAACTTACGCTTTAATTGGAACGTATAATTCACGTAACCCTCAGCAAGCGGCGAGGAAGATCTGGCTCTCCGGGGTCCGTCGCCGACATTAATGACCCTATGCGGGGAGTTGGGAGAGAACGAGGACGGGAAAATGAAGGCGAAATGCCGGCACGGTGTGACTTAGCTAGTCTGAACCCAAACTTTAACGAAGATAACTCATAGAGAACCCTTCCAATATCTTTGCATATTACACGTCGTGTAGTTAGCTCGCGTTCATATCACGGCCATGGCAGGTCACACATCAGCACATTTGACACAGTATAAATAAAGAGAAGAGAATATACCAAGTCGCAAGCTCTGGGAAAAATTAAATCTACAAAAAGTTTCTAGTTCCGTAGAATCGTTCCATCGAATTAGGTATAACTGTGAATTATGTATGACTCGCAGGAATTGCAAATTTGTTAGTTTGCGAACAGAACAGTTACCATGTTCCCCGTTAATGAGCTCGATTCAAAGCGTTTAAAAGTGTTGAGAAAAACAGGAAAAAAAATATGAATAAAACAAAATTGGTTGGTTGGTTTTATCCCGATTCACATTACCGACCTTGTCCGTCAGTTGTCTATCTCAGCTTTTACTGAAATAATGATATGATGCAGCTGCATGGACAAGGCATTTTTACATCTATGAATGTGATCCTTTTAAACTTTTCTGGGAAATGAAAAGCGTCAATATAAAAGCAGGCTACGTCATACAGCTTTTCCCAATCCGTCCGTGTGATCCATCCATCCCGGTGTCATGAACTATGGGAGTTATAGACGCAGCAAGCAAAGGGGAGGGGGGTGTTTTCTCAAGCTCATCCATCACTTACACCTTTTTCTTCTTTGGGTGGGTTTAATTTTTCTATTTAAGTAGTTAATAACTTAAGGATGTCTTAACGTATACACTTAAGTTTTTTTGTTTTTTGTTTTTCCGATTTGATATTGTACAATTTTAATTAGCCACCCTAAACAAGAGTAAGGATTTTATGAGCGACATTTTTATTTGTTAGCAGAGTGTGTAATCAAAACATGAACCAAATAGTTTCCATGCCAAAGATGTTTGGCATGTCTTGTTTTCAGAGGCGAAGAGGTGGTGTTAGATTCGGGATTTTGGGAGGCGTTAAGCGGTATTATGATACGCGTGTGGTAAAAGTTTTGGCTTTGGAGATTCGCTGTCTTGTATTAGGAGTTGGAATAAAGTGAAGTAGAGTACGTGACTTGGCCCTTGGATTCCTTGGTGCTAATGAGCCCAATCTCCTTTCGTAGAGACTTCTTTTTCCCCCGTGTTCCCGTTGTGCTGCCACTGCACTGCATCGCACGCCAAGACTTGGAAAATGGGAAATAAAAGCTCTCCAACCAGGCTATAGCGAGAAACGGTTTTCCATGACGGGGCAGCCCCCGCTTTAAATTACAGAAACTATCCCCAGCTTGATCCCATAAACGATGCCATGATACAGTTTCCAAGGTGTGTGTGCATGTGTGGGTATTTGGCTATAGGAGCGTTGCTTTCGGGGAGGGTAAGGAAATACATTTTTGCAGGAAATGAAAAGCTGGATAGGCTTTTGCTGCAAGCACCCCGAACTGCTTCTGCAGCAGAGACATTTAGATGAGGAAAGGGGGGAGATTTGAGAAGACGCTGGGCAGATTGAGTTACGCACCTGTTCGAATGGAAAGATCTGCTCCCGCATTGAATTAACATGATTAAAAAACGAAACGAGTCGAGGAAGCTTGAACCGGAATCTTTCTTGATCTTAGGTTTTATTTTAAAATTCGCTTAAAGCAATGAATGCACTGCAAGCGAAAACAATTTTGTTTATTTTATAATTACAATATAGTGTAGCACCTATTTAAATAATAAAATATTGCAATTGAGGTATTGGAAAATATTAAATAATAAAATATTGGAACTGAAATATTATAAAATATTAAATAATAAAATATTGGAATTGAAATATTGTAAAATATTAAATAATAAAATATTGGATACCTATTAGAATGTTTAAAAATAATAGATTATAAAAGCATTACAGAATTTGGAGGCACTTTACTATACAAAACTTTTGTGAAATTACAATACAAATATCATATTTAAATTACAATATACATATTCCATCCTAAGAATGGAATATTGTGATAATATTTACGGCAACTTTTTTAAAACTAAAAAAATATACAGTCAAGTTAACTTATCCTTTCTTTTCGGCTGGAAAAGATCTCAATTAGACCTAAGGAGAAATTGTAAAGCATGATGGATGCTTTTAGTTTATATCCACCCGAAATGGAAGGGCAAAAATCTGTCTTGTGTGTGTGTGTATCCGTTATCTGTGTACCCAACACGGGTTATAAGTGCACAGGGTGCACAGGTTAGGTACCCCCTATTGACCCCGGGTTAAGTTTTTACCCCTGTGGGAAACGCAAACTTTTCTCGAGAGCAAGAAAGTGAGAAAGAGAAGAGAAATATTTGGGCTGGGATAACATATTCGGAAGGGCATCTCCTATTCCCCATAGTTTTAGGCTCTTTTTTTGTTCTCTCTCTATGGAAAATTCAAACTTGTATATATGTATCCCGCAGGTGCTCATATGAGGGGCGGTGGGTTACTGTTCACACTTGTGCAAGTTAGATGAGGTCGAAATGTTATGCAGCTCCACACTAAAAGTTGAGCGAAATTGGGAAATTTTTTACAGGAAGCTATAAAGTTTTATTGTCTTTTTATAGGTCAAAACCGGCCCAGTTAAATCCTTCTTGAGAAGAACGCAGATGGTGGAAAAGATATGGTGTGGGCCTTTTCGACTTTTCTCAGGTCTCCCTCAACGTGTGTGACGCGCCCACTTCATTAACACTAAAGAGAGGACCACGTGGAAGTTATTGCGACAGACCTCGAGTGGGCAGTCCTCGTTGACGTTGACGAATCTCTCGACTTGCCTGTTTTCCCTTTTGGGGGACAGCGGGTATATAGTTCCAGAAATTAATCAATATCTAATGATCTGTGTGTTAGGGAGAGGAACTTTTCAGGTTTCTCTGCCGCTTTTCGTTGCTTCGCAGGTGTGCTGGGTGACAAGAAGCTCTGGATGCTGCGCCAGGATTCTCTCCCATTCTGTCGCTGTGCAATGTACACAGACGCCGCTTTTTCGAATGGACGAATAGACGGTTTCTGGGTAGCTCCCGGCTGCACAAAAGAAATAAGTTGCTGGGGGAGACAGCCTGCCGCCCTTGAGTTTGCTCCTGTATAGACACACACAACTTCAATTGTCGCCTCTTCTTTTTGTGTTTGGCTAGATTGCTGTATTACTGCCAACGCATTGGATAGGCTTTAGCGGTAAAATGACTGTAACCGGCAAAGGTTTGGGGATGGGACTTGTTGCGGTTGTAGCCCCTTAATGTCAATTAGCTTTTATACAACTTCATTCATCCTGCTCCGCTGCAGCTATTATGAATGCCACTTCGAAGCGTCCTGGATGACGCGTAATATATGTAGAGAGAAGCATCGCAAATGTTATTTACTTCTCAGACGTATCTCTGGCCGCATTTGTGAGGCTTTTAATTGTGGGTCGTGTGCCCGAATCGACCTCAGCACAAAGCAAACCGAGCAGTTTGAGCTGGAAAATGTAAAAAAAACATGATTTTTAGAGAGTAGAAAAGGTCGCAGAAAGAAGGTAAAAAAGAAATGAAAATTAATAAAAAAATGTGTTTCGAATGAAAAGGAAAATGTGACGCGGGTTTTCGTTTAGCAGTACCAGGAAGATGATGGGCGTTAATTGGGCCTGTAAGGCCTTACACCGTTCATCCAGAACCTTGGCCATCATCTCCAGTTACGCCTCATACCACACATCACACCCCCTACACCCCCCGAATACCGCCTTCGCAAGCATGATTTGGTGAGAAAGACAGACATGCTTGGTTTGCTGGGCATGTGCATGTGTGTATGTATGTGTGTGAGAGATGAAACATTTAAACCCAAAAGTCCAAAAAGGGGGCGGCCCATATGCCTTCTTGTGCGTCGCGGCTCAATGTTGCTATTATATGGACTCGCTGCTACGCACAGAGCGCCCCTTTGTCACCAGAGATTCCGACAGCTTGACCTTTGACCGGCCAAAAAGAGGGGTTCAATCACGCCCACCAATTACCCAATTAACCTGTGGAGCGAACTTTCGCGCGCTTGGTTTGCACCACTGTAGGGTGGATGCTGACCCCCTCTCCCCCCCCCCCTAATTTCCAATCTGTCAAAGAAGACGGCCTTGCAAATGAAGCGAGTATGTTAGAAGTACCCAGCCACATGTTGGAAGCTCAAACTTTCTTTTTTTCCGGGGGTGCTCAAATGTTTTCAGTTCTTACAACTTTTTTGGGCTCCAACTGACCACAAGATATCTATTCTTAGCATTTCTCAGTCTCTCCAGCAAGCAAATCTATCCTCCCCCCTGCCCCATCTTACGTCTTGCTAACCAAGTGTAAATGGGATAATAACTAAAAATTATGATTTTTAAAAATTATTTCTTCCTCGATCCTTGACCTGTTTCGTCTCCCTGTTTCATCTCTCTGTTTCATCTCCCTAATCTTGCATACTCAGAATATAACGTTGATATGACGATGACTCTAGGATAAAAGGACCCGAACTTACTCCGGTACGGGAGTATTGTTGGTATAGTGTTGGACCTAGGAGTGTTGAAAGTAGTATTAGTAGTTGGACCCATGACCGAAACCTCAACGCAAACTCCATTCAGTGAAGTGCTAATATAAAATACATTTAGTTCCCATTTGGCAGCCATATCTCCCTCTCTCTTGCAACAATAACAAACAACGCAGGACCTCGAACCGCATTCCTAACAATATGAGTTAATTATGAGTAATTTTACAATAAATATATGTATCATGTGTTATCATTTGTAATTACAAGGCCGTTTACAGTATCTTATTTGGAATTTCGGAAAATACAACATACTGTAAAGAGTTATGTTTAAATAAAAATGTTATATTTTAAAATAAAATTTGTCTATTTACGAAAATTTTATTGACGAGGTTTTTGCAGTGCACGCAAGATATTATGTAATAAAATTATAAAATGAATAATCAGCACCACAATTATATAATTATAGTCATAGAAAAATATTGATGACTACATATTATAATAAATAATGAGACAATACAGCCAATTGTAAACGGATAATAACTCTGACCACAAATATGGGGAAAAAATCCTGCGTGCTGCACGCTTTTTATTCATTACTTTTCCATTAGTCACGTGAGCCAAAGGATCTCTCTCTCGCTCTGTGTTTCTCTCTCGACCTTAAATCAAACAACGTTTCGCGTCGTAAAAAAAATGGTTGACCCAGCCAAAGCAAACTTGGGAACCCAAGAGCCTACACAAAACACACAGAAAATCCTATTAGAACGCGCGTATGTCTCTTTATGTGATCTATATACGCTTCTATATCTTTCCCTATAAACTTTTCTGTTTTTACCTGGGCTGGTTTCCGTAACGCAACTTTTTCACGGAGGGAGTGGATGGGAGTGAGGAAGGCGTTTTGTCACATAGAGAGAGGTATACCTTTTTTATAGTGGTTGAACCCCCCTCCCAACGATCCCAGGCCGAAAATGTCACCCTCCCTAAAATTTTTCCCTGTGCAAATAGAGCAATACTGTCCATGTCCGTGCGCTTGTCTGCTGAATTGCTTGCTGTCTTGCGAAGCCCTATTGTGTATTGTGGCCGTGCCTGGTACTTTTTCTATTCTCCGGGGTTGCAACTCTATATAACATATTGCCATTGCACCCTCTTTGGCTGCTCTCGCCGCCGCCAACATACATACATCACCCGCCACGATACTTACACTGTCCAACACGCCCCCTATAAAAATCAGCCCCCCCTTTTTAATAAGAGAAGAAAGGGAGAGGGAGGCTCATCATGGTTATGCTGATTTCCCGCTATCGAAAAGAAGACAGAAGAAAACCTTTCCTAAACCACCCCAAATATAAAATCCCCCCCCCCCCAAATATATATAAAAAAGGGGCAAAAAATCAAAGGGTATGTATAAAAGGCCAAAGCCCAAAAGGGATGTATGGGGTTTGAAGGGGCGTGGCGAATGTCAGTTTACTACAAGTCTCGCGCCGTTGAACTGTTTCTGGATACCATTTCTTTTTGCTTTGAAGCAGCAGTAAGCAATATAATGTTAATGCGTTCTAACCCTTTTTCGTGTCTTCTTTTGTGTCATATATATAGAACCCTCCGCTCAAAGGGGTGATACAAAAAACTCTGTACGGATAACTATAAGCCAGCCGGACGTGTTTTTGTGGCCCAAGCTCAGTTATCGGGTTAAAAAGGCAGCTGTGGCGCTCATCGGAAAAACAGATTGACTTTTTGACCTCGGCGCATAATCGGAAGCTTGCGCGGCGCTCCCTAACACTAACTATTGTGGTGATGTCAAGATACCACACGAGCGCGCACCGCAACCGATGATTCTATCAGCTCTGAATCCTTTTTTAGGGGGGTCCCTAGAAGGGGGTTTAATAAAATGCGTATAATACTTACAGAGACGAACAAAACATCACCGATCAATGATGTCAGGTTCTCACCTTCTCTTGAACCTTAGAGAAAAAGAAAAAAATTGGCTGCTGTAGTTTGATATGATCATTATCCTCTCCCAGTTCACTTTTTCGAGCCTCCCCCCTCCCCCTAAAAGGAACTGGGAGTTGAAAATCAACACTTCAGGCTGCGATTCAACGATTCGGGACCTTATCTTTTGTCTTGTTAAAGGATCCCGTATACCTTAGCTTATGGATGCATAACAGTCACAGATGGCTCTGGTGTTTGTTATTGTTTTGCCGAAGATTTGCGTAAGAAAGTAAAAAAAAAAAGAAATAGATAGCTAATTGCCGCCAAAGTTTATACGCTTGTTTTGACTCTGAAAAGTACAACTTGTTACAGCAATTTGCTATAGCAGCACATCCCAAATCAAGTCATCGAACTTTCCGAATAAGATTTCTCGAAAAAGGCTTGTCAGATTTGAAAGCAATCTTAAACAAAAGTTTTCTTTTATTAGTATACTAATTATTAATTATTAAGTATACGTATACTATTATATTAAGTATATTATTAAGTATAAGTATACTAATTATTAGTATAGCTATAGTGCGCAACCAAAGGACAGATTTTTAAGCAACGCGTATTTCTCATAGTTGCAAACTTCATTTGCGTATTGCTAATTTATTACTTAACGGAAAAAACTTACTTTGGTTGTGCGCTACCTGTTAGCAAGCTCAAGATTCCTGTCAAAGATTTTTTTCATTAAATGTACTGGTTTCTTCAAAAATGTGTTCGAAAATTCCCCACGCTAACCGCTTATACCGAGTTAAGGTATACGGGAGCCTTAAGCGATTTATTTGACTATGAAAGCCAAATCGATGAGCTTCGCGATATATGCTACGTCGTTTTTGTTGTTAGAACATAAAACAGTGCTCAGAAAACAATTTATTGTGTTTTGTAGCACGCATATGAGAAGTAGAAAGATAAAAAGCTTTCAGAGGTGGGAAAACTTCAATAGCGCAACGTTGATTTACTTTCTAGGGAGTTTTTTTTATGGACCCCCTTCTCTCTTGTTTCTTTTGTTTGTCCGTAACAGGCCGTGAAATGGCGAACGGATCTTCGGCTATTATGTGAAGGGCGTTATTGGTCGGAAGGGTCGAAGCTGATTACTCGGATCCTCGAGTTTGGTTAGAGTTCATCCTTTTTCCAAAGCTTTCATGCTCCCGTGTGTACAGCATGTATGCGTAAACTGTTGGAGCTAGCGGAAATGAGACTTTTATAAGGAGGCTAAAGGTGTTTCTAACGTTCTTTCAATTTGGGAAACCGAAAGCTCTTTCTTTCTCTTTAGGAAGACAGTGTTTGTAACTCCCTCTAACCCGTTAGCGGAAGACCTAGACGCCCCACGCTATTCGCACGTGCGGAAAAGCTTTTGGCAGACATGAGTTAATGGCTTTTCGTGTCTTCCTGCGCCAAGCAGGGAAGCCTTTTCTCATAAGGGAATTGAAAAAGAAAATGAAAAAGAAGGAGAAAGAAAGGAAAATGTGTGCGGGCAGAGACTGACAGTTTCACACCTTTGTGAAGGCGCATCGCGTGGGCGTTTTAGTGGAGGTTGGGCAGGTTAACTTACAAACAAGGTGTGTATATATACCTCATCTATCCCTTTTTGGTTTATTTATCTGAGCCCCAGCACACTATACCATGTTGCTACTCTATGGATCTCTCAGGTTGATCCCTTGGTGCCTTTGGTGGGTTCCAGTATTTGCCCGCCTCCTGCTGGGGTGCACCCTAGGAGTCTGTGTAACTGTGTTACCTTGTCTTTTCGGGACCCCCAACCGATAAGGACACGATACAACAGCAAGCCTGCACATACTTCCCCTGCCAAAACCACCACGGAACCTCATCCAGATCCACCCCAGTCAAATATGGGCTTTCATGATATGCGTATTTGTCTGCAGAAAGACAGAGAAAATATTAAGGGGAGAGAAAAAACGATGCAAGACCTCCTACTGGGTCTGTAGTACGACGTTGTTTTAACGGGTGAGGAATGACATGTACGACACATGTTTGCATATGTGTGAGACGTCCGTGCAGTGTTTATCCAAATCCGACGTATTTATCCACAGCACGATATAACTTAATTAAGGGACTTTTCTTTCTTTTTTCGGATTTTTTTAGTCCTGCGTGTGTGGGTAGCATGTGATTGTTAAAACCGGTGCTATTATGTCAGGAAGAGTGTGGAGTTAATCACGAGGTGGCGGGGAACAAACATGATAATATCATTATTAGATCTGTAGAGATTGGAGTGATAAATACGAGTATTGATTGTGTACCTGTTTTTTTCTTCCTTCTTAAATAGGAAGGGAAAACTAGTACCATTTTAATAGAAAATTTCCGTAATTTTTCATTCATCTTTCTGTGGCAGACAACTTTGCTGAGGATACAGCGTAATACAGAGTAATACTGATTAATATTTTTCCTTTCAGAAAGGAATAAATAGGAAAAGGAAACTTAAAGGTATTATCTTGAAATATTTTTCGTGTTTCTTAAGTGTTTTGGGAGTTGGGAATTCTGTGTGCGGAATTGGCGACCCTTGTCTTGATCTTGGAGTTTGGATAGAGCGTGGGATAATGAGGAGTCTGTATGCCGGACCTCGTACGCAATGACGTTTAATTTAACACCGTAGCTAATGGGCAACGATCCTCAACATCCTTTCTTTTTCGAGTTTTAAGCTTTTTCGAACCTAAAAAAGGGCTTCGGTAAAGACGAAGGTTGTCCCTCAAACTTGAGAATGGACAACGCTAACGCAAGCTTTAGTCATTCATAATGGAGCCCCATAGCGATTATTTAAAAAAATTTCTTCTGTGTTTCCTCGTTTTTTTCTCGTTTTTTAACGAAGGCGTGTTATTTAGTTGCCAAAAGTGGTTAAGAGAAGACGAAGAGAGGCAGGATACATGAACACACCATGTTGCCCCAAAGTGTCTGTGTCTACTTAGCTGTGTATATGTATATGCTCGCAGGAAGTTTGCAATGGGCCGTGAAATAGGCAGATTAACCTCTGCTAACCTTAGCTATCAACCAACCACACTTCCGTTTTCAATTGCCGCCCAACTCCCAAAATGCATTTGGGCAAGTTGTGAGAAGTCGTGGGTTCGAACCTCACAGGTGCTCAACCTCGCTGAGGTGTCATATCGACGCCTTGACCTGCTGCCCTATATGAAGAAACAAATAGGAGATTTTTGTTAGCTATTACGTGTATAAGCAAACTGGATTACGTGCTTCATGCCTGAATGTAAGTCGTTTTTTATAATTTTTTCTGTTTGTTTTTTATTTGCGAGCTAGTCGCATGTGTTGGTTTGGGAAGAGTTGAGACATGCAGGGGAATATGGAAGTGTTTTATGCAAGCGCCATAATTTATGCCTGCGTGCGGTTCTGCGCATCCCGCAATGAAGCGCAGAAGATGCGGAGAAGACACCCGACAGTTGGGAAGACTCTTGGACGCCTTCCTGTCTTGTCTTCTATTGGCTGAAGATAATGAAGATAGCGTTGTATGTGTGTGTCTCTTTTCTTTAGTTCTGGGTCGGCGTCTTCTTTCCGATGCTTACTGACACATGCGCAAGGACTATTCGTCAGAGGGAAACTTCCGTATTGAAGGCAATAAGAAATGTTTCTCTTAGCAATAACCTTACATCGATTCCTTTTCGTCGTTTCCAGAACGGTTTTCAGAACAGTACTGTCGCCTCTCCCATCTATATACTATGTGCGAGACGGTGGAGACTGTACACTTTCCAAATGCGGATTGATGCCATTATCATTTGTATCCATTCGTGTAATTGTTTTCGTGGCAAATCGTTCAGCATTTCTCTTCAATATGTGATGTACAGATTTCTTGTTTTTTTATTAGTTTGGTTATTTTTATTTCAGCCACTGTAATTTTATATAGATGTACGCTCGTTTGTTATATTATAACTAACAATTGTTCCTGTAATTAATATTGGTCCGTTTTTAAACTAAGAATTCTGAAAAAAAGCGAACTTGCACAGTGTTGATTTATTGGTTTATTGTAACGTGAGGCTTTTTTTCCGCTTTACTATACAACACTATTTACTGTTCGGCTCTAAGTTTTTATTTGAATTTGGCAGCTTAGCAATGGCGCTGCTGTTTATTGTTATTGATTTTTAACCAGGAGCTGGGATTCAAAATTCGTGCAGCTGTTGGGTGAGTCTTTGTCTGTTCTGGCTTTATCCGCTGGGGGCTACGAACCGATGTCTGATCACTGTTTCTAATGCTTCAGTATCACGCTATTGTGGCGTCATCTTTCAACATCCCGGGAGACTGGACATTGGAGTTAACCCGCTATATTTTGATTAATTAATTGCTCTGCAATTTGGTTAAGACAAGTTAGATTAAGAAAAGTTAGCTTGAGATAGATTAGGTTAAGTTTTCAAAGATTAGGTTAGCTTAGCTTAGCTAAGGAAACGATCTTAGATCGTTCGCACACAATAGATGGGCACTGGCCATGCTAGGGTACGTGCATAAGCGGGTGGCGTTATGGTAGATTTGTCAAAAGTGTCGGCTTTTTGTTTATATTTGTTATTGTGTTCTAGTTGTTGCTTTCTATTAGTTGGTCCAGGCTATGTCTCCATGTGTATTAATTGGGCAAAAATGCTCAATCCCGAAAATGCAAGAGTTGGTCTTTAAAAAAAATGTTAACATTGCCTTTCACACTTGTATTTCCTCCTATTTGAAAAACTGCAAGTAAGCACCACAACTGCAATAAAGGACAGAAAATGTAAAATTTATTTTTTATTCATGTCACATGGGTATATAATTCGCTTATAGCATAAAGAAAGTATGTGGAATGCCAAGTCTTCCTAGCAAAGGTTCGAAAAGCGCGCTAGGTTTTGGCCACAACAATGGTCGCCGAGTTTGAGTTTTGCTACGCACAGCCGTCCGCACAGGAAATGTATAGATTTGTGAACTTCTAAAGGAAACGATACTGGTGACAGCTACCACTAGATGATACGTGTGCTACTGATTCTGAACCAAATAAAAGAAGTAACGATGGTAATGTAACTATAATCATGGTCGTAATGGAAATTTGGAAATTTACCGATCAAATGGGGCCATCTAGTGGCCACAGTTCGAAACTTTTCTGATCTGTTTATAGAGCTTTTGCCAAATTCGCTAGGGACATCTAGCGAGAGTTGCAAGAACTAAAATCCACCATTTTTTGAGTCCATTCTGCGCATTTCGTTCTTTCGAACACAGAAGACAAAACACCTGGCTTTAGTTGTCTTCTTCCCGACGGAGTGTCGTAAGAGTAGAAATCCTCGACATTGAAATGCTTGGAGCAGATTGAAGCATTATTGGTAACCTGTTACTTGAAAGCTTTGGTTTTAGACGTAAAGAAAGTAAATTATGTTAAGTTACTCTGAAAGATATCCCAAAATTCTGCCTTATACACGAAACAAATTTCTCCTGTAACTTTGGCTCCCTTGGTAATTGATGAAATGTTATCTTCGGCCCTTGCTTTCCTTTGTTTGATCTTCCTGTGTTCTGTACATAAAGGAACACAGCAGCTGGGCATTTTTTTAGGTTTTATTAAACCTAAGCTAAGTCAAGATTATCTACCAACTGTCTTTTTGTTTTTTTACCTGAGCTACTTGTAAAAGCTGTAAGCAAAACCAATATTCACGGAAAACAGTTTGTTGTTGTTTGTTTACCTTAACATAAATGTACTCGAAATGGCGGATTTCGCCAACTCTTGCCGCGAGAGGCGTAATTTGGCAAAAGCTCTATAATACCAAAGCCCTTTGGCAAATGTGGTTTCGAACTTTCGATGTAGTCTCGTGGTTCCTACAGCCAGGAGAAATTTTAGTGGTACTAATTGAAAGGAAATACTCGCGCCGTATTTTTTAAAATCATTTTTCTGTCGCGGTAGTCCCGAGTAAGGGAGTGTACATTTCGCGGCCATAGGTTAAGAGGTTATTATCTCCTTCGAAGCTTGAGTTAATTCCCATGATTGTTTTCCATAAAATTATCGGATGTTTGATCGGATCGGATAGGATAGGATATGGATATTTTGAGATCATGATCTAGATTTTTTGAAGTTTTGCAGCATTTGATCGAATCGGATCGACAGTAGTTAACGAATGATCGAAGATGATCTAAGTTCCTTTAGAAATAAAGATCCGGAACATCGGTTGTGATACGTAGAGTACAAAATTAGGATCGGGTATCCATCGTACTTTTTATTGCTTGGCGTTATGTTATTTTATAGAGTGCTGGGGCCACACAAATTGAAGGTGAATAGCCTTTGAGACCGGTTGAGAAGAATTAGAAAAAATTAAGGAGCAATTTCAGGTTCTTAAAAAAAAATGTATAATGACCATAATCCCAAGGGTTTCGGTCTACGGATTATTTATAGTCGCTACTAACAAGATTATTGCTCAACCTAGTAACAGTATATTCGTTTCTGTAGACAATGAGATAAATAAAATACAGTAATATAATATCATTATAAATCGTTCGATAATTCTTTGATGTATTTATTACTTATTTCTGTGAACGTTTTATTTATTTTGTATAAAACTAGTTTTCAGTCTTTCAGAATAGTTCTATGGTTATACCTATAAGTAATGGATAGATGCTAATATTTTAACTGGTTAATAATATTTTTAAGGTTTTGCTTTCTAAGTTTTGTAGTACTGGTCGTATAGCTACTCTGAACTGTTGACTTGTTATTGAACCTGTTTACCCAAGCGCTACTGAATTATAAATTTATTATTATAGGTGCTCACAGGCAACCGTGGTGTTTCTTTGAACCTGATTCCTTTGCCTCAGCTCACCAGCATGCTAGTAAGAATTATTTTAGAATGATTATGACTCTTATTTTTCCAAGGGCACGTGATCAATCGGTTTCAGATTTTGCATAAAGCAAGCTCAGATTGGACTAATCTAAACAAACTTCTTCGAAGCGGTTTTGTTTAACAGGAGCCAGTTTTCAGAAGTCTGACTGGTATGGATTCTGCGCAGTAATGGATTGGTAAAGGTTAACTTCTCAGGATTGCGCAAAATTATTGAATTTAGTTTAATTTTACTTCAATATTTTTTATTATTATTTTCTTATGAGACGTCTTTTCTCCCGGGATGTTCAGTAGTCCCTTGAATACTGTCGTGGAGCAAATCTGTCAACATACCCGCTTTACTTTGAGTGATGGTAACAAGAGAAGGGAAACAGATACTATTTTCTGTGCTCTGAGATTATAGAAAATAAACTTCAAGGCAAACAACCTGAACGATAAGTTTGTATTTGGATTATCTTGTAATTTCTTTAGTTCAAGCTTTATTATTTTAATCCCTATAGTCCTCTTCTGAGCTCATCCACATAGACGAAAATCCTTCCGGTAAAAGAATGGAGCACACAGAATGGATACCTCGGTATGGACGTAATGGATATACGGAAAATTGATATATGAATAGAATGGAGCAGAATGGTTACCTTCGTTCATCACTCTTAGAAATTCTGAAACAACTAATAAAATTTAGTTTTTAAATTGATTTTCACTAAAGTTTGATCTGGATTGGGTGTTGGAATATATCATCTTATGCTAGGAGCATACCGGTATTGACCATTTGATAGCAAATTATTATACGGTTTATTCCAACCCCATCATGGTAATTCCGGCAAGTTATTAGTGCTGTTTTCGTTTTATGCACATGGTGTGCTCGTAAAAAAAAGTATTCCTTTCTGTGTCTATATTTACAGGGGAATCCCACGTAAAGAATGAAACCGTCTTTCTATAAGCCTTCCTAAGTTAGTCGGGTTTTGCGATTTTCCGGGGTGCACGGATGCGGAATTTTATTACACAGGAAAGAAAGGACTAAAGCTCACGGCACTGGAAGTGTATTTCACTTCCTCTAGTGTCGTCCAGTTTAAATTTATCGAGATACCAGTATAATCCCGTGGTTTCGAATCACAGTGGAGTCATGTTCACTTGGGTCGTGATGCCTTATTAGGCCTAGGCTTAATTGCATACTAATCAGAAGTGATCAATTTCTATGCTTAAGCCAAACGTTTATTATTAGCATGGGTGCTTGAATAGAGTTAGAATTCAATGAGTTATGACCTTAAAACCCGTAAAACTGGTTGTCTCCTGAGGGTCATGGAACTTTATAGTTCCCACTTGTTTAAAAATAGAAAACACGGGTTATGAGGAAATTAGATGGGTTTGTCCAAAAAATGTCTTAAGGAAAATAAAGGAGGAGATTGAAGTAGCACTGCGATACCAATTTGTGTCAAGGAAATATGAATGTTTTTGTCCCTTCGAGACTGGGTTTGTGCAATAGGAAATTCCACACTAATTACGAAGGGAAATTGTAGTAGAAATAAATCAATATTGTAAGTCTCAGAATAATTAGGAAAATACTGACGTTTAATAATGAATCGTTTAGGTAATAGCCCCAAAAAGGATCAAATCCATCCGAATGGAAATATATTATTTTTTTAAAAAAATGTGGTAGTTTCAGTTGATCAGTTGACTAAAGAGAGTCAAATTGTAGTAAATAATTAAATTAGTGCTGAGCTAACTTAGAATGATACCAATTTTAAAATGCTTGTATAAATAAAAATAAAACGTAATGAATACTAATAAGGAAGTTGAGAAAAGTCAACCTCTCTTATATGGTATAGATAGAGAAACAACTAGCATCCAACGTGTCAGATTTCTGTAAGTTGAATGTCTTCCCTTCCAATTAGTTTCGTATCAAGCTTATTATTCGGGAGACATGGGTATTTCTGACCCAAGATAACCTTGGATACAAATATGTTCTCTTATGTTAAGAAAGAAAACTCGCTGAATTAGATCATATAAGAACCTACGTCTTTAATTACCAGATGCACCAGATTCATTTCCAATTTTATAAATTTAGTAATAAAATCAAATAATCGAAAAAGTATAATTTTGTTTTGTGTTGTAATTTCCATATATCTAATTAATGCATAAAGTGACATAATGAATTGAAAAGCTGCGAGGGAGCTTTCAGTGGACACAAATAAATTACAAACCTAGAAAAAAATTCTTGCAGACATAAAATATCTGGACAATCATCAACTTCATGCTAATGTACTCTGAGGTCTTATATTCAACTATGATCATTCGGAGCCCTCGTGAGCCTATGGTGACAACATTAAGCTGTCAACCATGGTCTCCAACACATTTTTCTCTACTAGCGTAACATTTCATCATCACAGGAGGCTGCTACAGTGTACCCTCATCAAAGGGCCTATACAAACTTTCGTCACGATGCCGACATCCGAGCGCCTCTCTTTAATTGGTTTCTAAACATAGGTCTAGTCACTTTTGGGGAGGATTTCACTATTCGAAGTTTTGACCTCTTACAATAAAACCTTATAGAAAAGGGACTTAGATAGCTAAAGAGATAACTAGTTATGTACAAAAGCCATACAAATTTATGGCTTCACTTCAAGTTCAGTCACCTCTAATATGTAGAATCAGATCTGGGAGCTCAAAATTCTTTTCTGAATTACTATTTGGCAAAATTATAAAAATGTGAACTTTCAAGTTTTTAACGTTTTACGACTTTTGCAGTCTTTATAGAGCTAACCCTTCTATAAACTATATTTCAGATTTCAAATACACATAATTTAAGTCTCAAATGTTAATGATGCTGAATACTTCGTTCTTACATCAAAGTAATAAAATTGTATACTTGTGTAGTCAAGTAGTTTACTAATACTAAATAATCTTGCATCTTGAACAACGGGCACCTTCTGAAGCGTGTTTGCTTGTGCACAATTTCATCTCCCGGGATGAAATAGGTCCAGTATTTTTTTGTCGAAAACTTAAAAATGTGAAATGCTAAAGTTTCGTCACGTAAGGAAAAAGGTTCACTTTTGCAGTTGCAAACACGCTAAGTAGTCATCTGGAAAATTTTCGCAATCAAAATGTCAAAGAAAATAGTCTAGTCCTTTCTTGTTTTGTTTCTCCATATATACGTAAATCGTGGGAAGTCAAAAGTCTAATCCTGTGCAAATGTATTTCGTTTACGACAAACTCAGTGATACATCTTAGTCTTCGTAATTATTAATTGAAAATATGCCTATTTAATATTAGAAATTGAAAAATGTAAAGCCTTACCGCTTTCCCCTAAAGCGTTAGCTTACTCAAATACTCCCTATTAAGTTATTTATTTATGTTTTTATATTTCTTGGTTTAATTTAAATTTCCGTTTTTGAATGTGTGACTTTCGTGTTCAGTAAACGAAACGTAATGAAAACGTAAATAGCGTCACGAAATTTCTGCAAATTTCCCATGACTTAGCGAAAACCCGTTCCGTTAGCCCATGGAAAAAGCCACGAATTACGATTTCGGAGGTCAAGTTTACGAAGGTCAACAAACTAAGGTAGGCGCGGTGTTCTCGATCCAAACATGAGCTAAACAGTGACAATCACCAAACAGCCATAGATCATCAATCAAACTTATCTTGTTTGATTTCCCGTAATTCAAGGACAATGCTATCTTGCGCCACGTGCTATAATTTATGAAAAGTAGTTTAGTGATTTTTACTGGATTTTATTTCGAAATTTCATCGACTAAGATTTGACATTAAAGACGGCAATTGATCATTAAAATTCACTTTAACGTGAATCCTCCTAGAAGTTCTCAGTGTTTTGCGTAAGTAGCCAGAACATTCAGTAACTAATTACCCTTTCTCCTAACTTCACCCTGACCCCAATTAACCTTCTCCATCCTGGTTACTAACACCTGGTTATAAATAACCACCCGATTAGTCTTGATTCAGTCTTGTTTGAGTCATCAACTCAGTAGAGTATAATGCAGTGTTCGATACGGACACATTACAATATGTAATATAAATATTAACATTCTCCAATGCCTCATATTAAATAACGAAATTCCGTAGACCATGAACTTATGCAACTTCATAATGAAGGACAGATGCCCAGTACAGGTGAACATGCTCCGGACAGGTGTACAAAAAAATAAACACATCTGAGCTAGCGGTAACCTATTTTTAGAAGGATTTCTGTAGACCTGCGGGAGTCAAAGCCTTCATTGGGTGACAAAGTTCAAGGTAAGATCAGAAGTTTTTTTTATAGTGTAGTTATCGTGTAAAGTTCAAAGATTCGTCCGTTTTTCCCTTTTTGGCTTAGCCGTGACTGGACTATGCAAGGTTGATATATATCCGAAACTGAAAGAACAAGTTACGCGGCTCCCGAACTAAACTCAGCCGCAAGAGTCCACTGTGAGTCACGGTTAAGTTGTATAAAGAGGGGGGAAAAGTAAGCCTTTCAGACTCAGTCACGTAAAGACGAGAAGAGCGGTTATAGATAATCTTATTTACCTACGCGAAAGCCACCATTGTATTTCTCCTTTCATAATTATCAATCCGCCGTCAAGTGCAATTTATTACATTTAAAATGCTCCATTCGCTGCCAATACTATCAGTACTGCTACTGGTCACCATAAGTGTTACGTGTGCTGATCCTTTCAGTTACAAGGTAAGTGCAACAATGTAATCTGTATATAGCTTAACTGAACATATTACCGAATTATATGTATTATTACTGTGATCCAAATTTTTTTGCTCAATTCGTATTTAATACAGTTTTTTTTTGGCTGGCGAATACTTCGAAGCTTACAAATTAACAAAAATTAGAGCTTTCCTTTCCATTTCAATTAAAAACGCTGTTCCCCTCTTCTTCTCTCTGGTATAACACATCACAAATCTCAACCTGAACGATTTTAAAAGCTGTTGCTTTATTGCAACAAAACGACGACAATATTTGGGACTAAGTAATTCCATTAAAGCGTCCAACGCAATTCTTGGCTACAACTACTCAAAAATCAACTGCAGGTTTTTGAATCCCCTTCAACGACCAAACGCACAACGACCCAAAATTCACTGAGTAAACTGTGGTAGATTGTAATACAGAACAGGTATTTTGGCCTCACTCTGAATGTGATAGAGTAACATGAGTAGGGTGACCAAATATCATTGAGTCTAAAACGGGACATTTGAATCTCAAAACGGGACACATCTTTTTTTCAGAAAAAAAAACGCTTTGGCTAGCAACCGTTGCGCTTTATATACGCAAGTGTTGCGAAACCAACTTGCAAGTGGAGAGGGGGAGTCCGAGACGTTTTTTCCCCCAGATTTTAGCTTCTACTCTTTCTCAGCCTCGAGAACGGCGGGGGAAAAAGCGTCTTACAAGCCCAAACGGTGAGTTCAATCCGCAAGGAAGACGCGGTGTTTAACAATCGGTTTACTACTGCAATTGATGATTTCGACAAAGGACTTCAGTACAGTAATAGTAATTTATTATTAATGAAAGTGGAAGTAAATTTACTCTTTCTTTTGAAAAACGGGATAAAATCGGCATTTTGGTAAAAAAACGGGACGGCCAAAAAAAGAGCCCAAAAACGGGACGTTTGGTCACCCTAAACATGAGCTATTATCAAAAGCACAAAAAGAAAAATACTGAAATAAAGGTGTAGATTTTACCATTATACTTTGGTGTGTTTACGGAGTACCAACGGCGCAAAGGTTTATACTGGAATCAAAAGGTTCAAACTTGTGACTGCATTTTCAGACCTAACTTGCAAAGAAACATAACCCCAAACTAATTTAAAAGAAGAGCTTATAAGGTGTCTTGAACCAGTCCCAAAATTGTTTTAATCATCCAACAAATCTAATCGGGTTTGTTATCATTACTTTGGCAGATTGATCGGGTTCCGAACAACGATGTGATCCGAAAGGAGATTCTAATCGCAACTCCGTCCCCAGTGCCCAATCAAGAGACCAGCCCTGTAACCCCTACTACTACTACTACTACATTAGCGCCCACTACTAGCAGCTCTACAGAAGCTCAGTCTGTAGCAACTCAAACTACTCCTGTATCGTCCAGTAGCAGTTCCACAGAAGCTCAGGCTACGACCGTTCAAAATAGCGATGCCGTCGTTATCGTCAACTCAGCTTTCGAGAACCTGAGCGCTACTACAAGAAAACTCGGAACCCCAACAACTACCCGGAGACCCAGACCCAGTACTCTTGGCCTTACCACTAGAACTCCGAAACCTACCATGAAACCCAAACCCTCCAAGAAACCTACCATGAAACCCAAACCCTCCAAGAAACCCACCACCACCAGGAAACCCAGACCTGAAATTAGTGCAACAGCACCTGTAGATTGCAGTGCGGATGTTGAATTCTGGCCTCACGAAGAATGCAACAAGGTATCAATAGCTAATTAATAATCACTATATCAATTAGCTATATTTAAATTGTACTTAAATTGTACAAATTGTACTTAAATAAACTATATAGATATACTTCATGTTTCCAATTAAATTTGATGCACTTTTCAGTTTATCTGGTGCCTTCATGGAGAGCAAGTCATTCAAAGCTGTTCCGGCAACTTGTACTGGGACTTCAAACAGGAAAAGTGTGACTGGCCAAAAAAGGTTGACACATCACACTGTAGAGTGCCGCCACCTACTGTCAACAGCCCGATTACTACCACCACAACCACCACAACTCCCGTGCCTCCAAAAGATTGCGATTCGGAAGACGAATATTTTGCTCATCCAGACTGCGACAAAGTAAAAACAAATTAAAATTAACTTCAAAATTTGTTGTTTAAACTTTTTGCCGCTTATTTACCATTCTATCTGGTTTTAGTATATTTGGTGTGTCCATGGCGAACCTCAAACTTTTGCCTGTCCAGGAGACTTGTATTGGGACAATGAAAAGGAAGAATGTGCTTGGCGTAAAAAAGTTCCATCCAGCGATTGTAATGTACCAGTCAAGAAAAATCTTTGATAGTTTTACTCGATCATGTTTCTTCATAATTGAAGTCTTTTGATATTAGGCAAAAACAAAATGTTATGAAAATTGCCCAATGCATGCAAACTTCTTTTGTTGTTTATTTTAACTAATGTATTTAAATGAAAAAAAATGTTTCGGCTTATAATTCTTCGGTCCTTATTCAATTATTAGGTCTTCAGCGGTTCTTATATGCTATCACAGAATTTTCGACGAGTTTAGCGGGTTCACAAGGTTCGAGATCTATTTTCTGCCGCCAATCGCATTGTGAGGGTCTTTATACTTGTTTTAGCTCCTACGACATTTCGTAGCATACCCTGCTCTAAAATGTCGACTCCCAATTCTGGATTTCAGCGGCGATAAGCCCATTTTTTCCCAGCATCTCGAAGATAACGACGAATTCCGTTCTTCTACCTTGGCAAAAAGAAAAACAAAACCGAGGAGATGAGCTTCTAGTCTGTTTCTGTATCCAATGCAGATGAGGGGGGAAATGACAAGTTTCTCACGGTTAAGGCAATCAGGTGCGGAGCTTCCAGCTTGGGTAGCTGTTGGAAAATATAATAGAACAGGGAGTATAAAAAGCAAGACAAGCGGGGAGGCAAGAATAAGAGCAAATCGTAGTCAGAAAACGGAAAATATTTTTTGGGGTTCTGCACTACGAACATTTTCATATAGAGTTCATTTAAACCGGTTGACCAACTCCAAGGCCGACGAGAATATCTTTGACCAAGCTGGTATTTTCGTAGAGCAATAAATGCACGACAAAGGTTGCTCGCTTGACCTTTCAGACATCTAATTTAGGAAGCGAGGATGCTTCCGTACTTGCAGTATTATTTACACGCGATAATTGCCTCGGCTTCAAGGTCTTTTCAAACCGTCTAACCGTGTTAGGTTTTTAAAACCTGAATCCCATATGTATGCTTTCATTCCTGTTCGACGAAAACATAACCTTATTCACAGCAGGAAAAATCTTAAAAACTCCAAAATTGAAGACACGGTAAGCCAAAAATCCACTTTTTTGGTTAAAAAAGAAAACACAGCAAAAGTCTGACAGCAATGTAATCGGCTTCTTTGTTGTTCTCAGAGGTTTGCTGTTCAGCAAACTAGGCTGTGCACATTTCTATATTCCTTCAGCAGTGCGAGATAGTTTGAATTTTGGCTTTCGCGAAAATGATGAGTAGTAACTAGGAAGCAAGACACGATCACTTAATGCAATACGTGCAAAATAGCGTGCGAATCTTTCCATATATACTACACCCTAAAAATAATCTTCAGGAGCTTTTCTGCTATGTCAATCTGATAGCTTTTGTGAAGTGTAATGGAGCTCTCCACATTTATGAGACATCACACTTTGGCTACCAGAAATCATGTCGTATAAACTCAGGAAACTGGAAATCTTTCGTATTATTACAGTCAGTCAAGTTAAAGTCGTATTAGATACGAACTATTTTACGTAAGGGGCATTACAAAACTCGTTACTAGTTTCTACTACTCCAATTCGTAAATGTAGAAAATAAATATTGTAAATTGTACTACAAGTACAGAAAACGTAAGAGTGGATTTTAGTAATTAATTGCTAAAAAAAAGAAAAAATCATTCCTTTTGTTCGGTGTCTATTCCTGAGAATGGGTAGCTTGCCACATAAGGGCTTCTACGTTTATAATAAGAATTCTCAAAACAACCTCTTCTACCGAACAACTATTTTCCACGGAAAGTTCTGTAGTTCAGTTAGCAAATCCCAAGTAAAGGTATAACTAATGCAGAAGGACTAATTTTGGGATTCTAAACTTGTTTGTCAACACATTGCGAAACTAGAAACCACTTCTTACACTTGTTTTTGCCTAGCGTTAAATTTAGCTTCGCCTATTTACAACAATATTCCAAAACACTTCCTAAAATTATCATGCAATTTTAAAATCAAACTAAACTACAATACAATTTTAATACTCGACTAAAATACAGTTTTGTACACTTCGGTACTTAAAATTATTAGACGAATGCTAAATATTTTGCATTGTTCCATAAGGAGGATTTTTTTAAAATACAAAAATACCTAATTGAAAGAATATTGCCCAAAACTTTCTGCAGTCTAAAGCAAAACACTGGAGAGGAAATTCTGGAACGCCTTTCAGGAACTATCTAAGAAAAGTCAGACGATACTCTAAAGATGATACCGCGTAGCCTTCGGGATGAATAGATTTCATCCTTAAAAAATGAGTGACTGCTGTACTCAACAACCAGTAAAAAAAAAATCCCTCTGTCAACCTCCTTCAGGTAGGCTACTGACAGGGTCAGATCCCGCGCACATAACCCGAGCAGGTTTTCTAAAGTTACGGAATTCTGGAGAAGAGAGGCAGAGGTGGTCTTCAACAGTGCATTTTAACTTGGGCCCATCAGTAATATGGGGCCATTTAAGGTTGAAGAGCAACTGGCCTTCAAATTCCTCTTTCGAAGTTCAAAGAAGAGTCCTACTGAATAGGCGAGTTACGTATAACCTATCGTTCTTCAGCGATGTAGGGATGACGGAGCAACTGGCTTATCACGAAAACAAGTTTGCAAGGTAGCCAGTTAAAGGCACATCGTTGGGTGTGATATCTTCCTCACTTCCCACTTTGGATCAGAGTCCAAGGACTATAAAAGGATGACTTCAGAGCTCAATCACCAGAAAGTCAACTGGCATCCGTTCGTCACAGTCAGGGTACCTTAACGGTTATTTTACTAATATAAAAGTCGTATCAATTTACTACTCCAGCTCTCCAAAGCATACTATATATATCCACACGTTCAAGATGTGCAAATCACTGCCAATATTGTCGGTAATGCTACTAGCCATTGTGGCTTTAACCTACGCTAGTGATTCTCCTCCGGTAAGTCGATTATAAGTATTTTTCAGCTTAATATCATTTTCTAATTTATGTTTTATAATCACAAAGATGTACAGTGTTAGCAAATAACAAGTTTCCTAAAAGTCCGATTTTAGTAAAATTATAATCTACAAGTCTAGTTATATTATTACAACTATAGACTTTTTTGGACAATACTTTTATAACAAATATACTGTAATTACATGGTTACCCATATAATATAACACATAATATTACTTAAATAAGTTTTTAGTGTGTTAATTCATATCCTTTCTAAGTCTGTTTTAACGACCTTAACTGTATTTTCAAATAGTTATTGACATAACAATTTACCAATAGCTTCATGGATACTAAATGCTTTCGAAAACAAATACATAAAAAAAACACATCCAAGTAATGTTATTTGCTATTGTAATTGCAATTTTTAATCATTTAGAATATTTTGCGATGAAAAATTTCTACGACAGCGTTTCAATATTTAATGAGATTTTATGCGTCTAGGTTATAACAAAAATTAGCGATACTAAAAAAAATACACTGTAAAGCGAAATAGTTATTTGATCATTTTTAAAAAATCGTATAATTTTTTTACCTAATTATCAAAATTTTTTTATAACGTAGAGGCTTGCTTAAGCCCTGTAGCTATGAAATTACGCGTCAAGTCAGTTCTGGTTATTCTTGGCTAATAGGGCTTTTTCCAAATTCCCGAGCGACGCCTAGGGGAGTTTTCAGTAACTAAGGATCCGCCATTGTACCCACCCAGTCCGGCACTTGCCATAAGACTTTGTGTTATTTTTCCCCTGTTTTTCTCACTAACTACGGCTTTAAATTTCACGAGTGCGGTACTGTTGTGTTCCTTTGTGCAAATCTTGTCCGGAAAAGCTTGGTAAAGAGAGCCAAGAGCCCCATGTATCTTTTCATAGACCACCCACTGAACCGAAGTTACTGAAGCAGTTTGCGTTGAGAATAAGGAGACATTGGACCAAATTTTAGAGTAAGCAGATACAATACAAAATCGTAACTATACTTAAAATTCAGGAATTTTCCTACGTAATTAGTTAACCAAAAAGACTTAATTTGCTCAAAACATTATAATCCGGAGGACTTTTACAACCCTAAGTATTATAAGAA
>JAGJRO010000583.1:0-14135 GCA_022832285.1 Lepidurus apus apus
CGTTTTCATACACTGTCGTTGGTTAAACAAGTGCAGAGCGAAGTTGATTAGAGCCCACAGTTCCCTCAAACTGCACTTTAAACCTCAGAACTTCCCCACGGACCCAAAACTCTTCCCTGCTGTGAAACTTTTCCTTTACGAGGCCAAACAGATTTTCAATTCTGCAACCAGCCAATGATGAGAACCTCACCCAAATCACTTCTGTACTTTTTTAACCCCCCCCCCTTTTTCTACACCCTTCTCCCTGAACCCCATCCCATCCCTCCAACCCTGTTATTAAGTTTTTATCTGTTTTTATAGTATAATATCTTGCAACGATATGAAAAATACATAGTTTGGCAACAGGCTTTCAAGCCTACGCCAGCCTGAAATTAAAAAAAAAAAAAAAATTGTACTGGGGCAAATGTCTTGTTTGTTTGAATGGATTAACTATAATATTTTAAATATTTTTAGTAAAGATTAAGTGTATTTTCATGATTAATTGTATTATCTTTATTAAGTGCATTTAAGTGTATTTTAATTTATTTTAAAATGCTTGTTTAAGAATAACGTAGCTTCCATTAATCAATGAATTCATTAGTACAGTTCTTTGTGGGTTGTCTCGTCTGTATTTTCTCTTGGAAGGTGAGGGAGAGATAGGCGTTTTCGTCTGCTAACCAAGGCCATCCTTGTGAATGGTGCCAGAATTTAATGGCAGCTAAATAGGAACGAATAGTGTCCGGTGCGAACGAATAGTGTCCGGTGCGAACGAATAGTGTCCGGTGCGAACGAATAGTGTCCGGTGCGAACGAATAGTGTCCGGTGCGAACGAATAGTGTCCGGTGCGAACGAATAGTGTCCGGTGCGAACGAATAGTGTCCGGTGCGAACGAATAGTGTCCGGTGCGAACGAATAGTGTCCGGTGCGAACGAATAGTGTCCGGTGCGAACGAATAGTGTCCGGTGCGAACGAATAGTGTCCGGTGCGAACGAATAGTGTCCGGTGCGAACGAATAGTGTCCGGTGCGAACGAATAGTGTCCGGTGCGAACGAATAGTGTCCGGTGCGAACGAATAGTGTCCGAGTCGGACTAGACCGCGAGGCAGAGCGTTTCCTACCCTCGCGCCTATCGCTGCAACGATTAGCGCCGTGGCAAGTGCTCTTGCATTCCGAACACTCATGCCGAAAACCGCAGGAGCCGAAGCAGTTTCCGCGAATGAACGACTTGCAAATTTCGCCAGACCCCGGGATCCAAGACTTGCACGAGGAGCATTGGCGGCAGCCAGGAAATCTAGGAGAACTATCCCGTTTGATGATGGCTTGGGAAGCGGCAACCGCGGCTTGGGCCGGGAACCAATTTTCATCCTCCAAGGCAAGGAAAGCTGTAGACACAGGTAGGGCTTCAGCTCTCGAACGAACTGCCGCATCCAAATTGTTCCAATCGGACGGCGCCAGCTTTCCCCAGACGCTGCAGATGTTTCTAATATGGAATAGAAAGGCAGTGGCAGTTCGAGCTTGATGATGGCTTGGGAAGCGGAATCGTCGATGGCATTGAGTGTGTGCAGAAGCAACGACGACGAGGCAAAAAGCCACTGGTCAGGTAACAGTGGCGAGTGTCCTTTGGACGCATTCAAGACATCCAATGCAGAATTTTTTAGGAGGTCATGCAGTGGCGCGCTATATCGATTGGCCGCAATTTGGCAAGAGCGTCACTGGACAAAGGCGGGAGCGGAGGGACTTGAGGGAGCTGAGGCCTGGCTACTGCCTGCGACTGCGAAGCCTGCGGTGGCGGAGCTTCTTCCACTGAAAGCCCACCTACGACTTTTGGCTGCTGGGATGGAACTGCAACTGGTATGAACAAGTGCGGCCAGGCAGTCTGCCCAACCGGTGCGGGAGCGCGAGTGAGTTGAACCATCATGTCCCGTAATTCACTGAGCTGCCGCTGCACGGCTTCAGACGAATTAAGATGCTAAGCTTGGAGCGCTGACGGCTGACCCGATAGAAGAGGATTCACGTTAACGTCTTGCGGCGGGATCGGACGCTGTGACGCGGACGAAAAGGCAAAGGGCGCTGGCTGGCTCGCCTGGAAGTCCATCGGCTGCGTTTGTGGCCGCGACGTATATGGATTGTCCACGAACGCTGGCTGGCTCGCTTGGACGTCCGTCGGCTGAGTTTGTGGCCGAGACGAATACGGATTGTCCACTAGCGCTGAACAGTTAAAAAAAAGCATCTACCGGCTGCGTTAGAGACCGGGTCAAAGTATCCAAGGGCGCTGGTCGGCTCAAGTAAGCATCCAACGGCTGAGTTTGAAGCCGTGATGCGGAAGACGGCAAAACGAGCGCTGGTCGGCTCAAGTAAGCATCCGACGGCTGAGTTTGAAGCCGTGGTGCGGGAGACGGCAAAACAAATGCTGGTTGGCTCTGCGGAACGTCTGACGGCTGTTCGACGACCTGCACAGACGGGACCTTCACGAGGCGATCAACTGCTACCCTGGCTGACGTCCTGGCAGAACTGCTTCCGGACTTACGATGGGAAGACGACTTTTTGGATTTGGTCCTTGACGTAGGGGTAGAGGACGAGAGGCGAAGTTCATCTAAATCGGGTGACGGAGAAGAAAGTAGAGGAATGCTCTGGTTACCTGCCATGGGAATGAAATAAAAATATCCAGCGACGGCACGGAGCTGAACTAAGGCTGTGACGTATGCAGAGACACTGAGGAACTTATTCGACCACCAACCTTATATACTGAGGTGAAAGGTTACGTAGCCGTGGTACAAGGTTGCACTAGCGAAGGGCAACCCGGATGCGAGAAAGGGCATTTCTCTAAGCCGAGGCTAGGGACGCCGTGGAGACAGGGAGAGGGTAGCACCGAGCCTATAAGCCGGACCTTGTCCTTGGCAAACTAAAGTCTCTTAACCAGCCTAAGCCGGTGAAGGTGCCACTTCGTGGTTCGGGTTTCGGATTAACTTTCTAATCTCCAAGAAATAATTACTTTTATGGAGGACGTAACTATTTTGTCGTCTGGAAAATGACGCATATTTTAGTGCTGAAAACAATCTCCCTTTGAAAAATGCACTTCGAAAATTACTGACAAGGTCGTTTGAGTTTAAGAAGTTCTTGCATGCTTCAAATTCTTGGCAATCAAGCACCGACATGTTTTCTTTCCACTAAAGGATGCGTCATTTTCGGAAGTTTCTTTAGTCTCGTCTTCAGAAGTTAATCCAATCAATTTTCTCACCAAGGCTACAACTGAACGGTCAGTTTCGTTGTAGTCCTCTTTTCTCAGAGAAATTAAGATTTTAAGCAGGCATTGCACTGAGAGTTTTTTCATGATTTGCGTACTTACATGCTGAGTTCCGTTAAAAAGTTTTAAGAGCAATCCATTGTTATTCTCGAAAGAATAATTTGAATATGAACCTGCAGGCCCCCAGTTCTCTACACAATCCTTCAAGTGTAGGAGCTGGTGGACGTTGAAGCGCATATTTTGCTCTCCGTACAGCTCTGAAAATTTTTTAACGAATTTTTAACAGTAAGTCTGCAGCATACAGTTCACTTTGCGATATCCCTGGCTCAATAATTTTATAAACAGCTTTCACAAGAAGAAAAAAATGAGAGTAATACGGGTTTTTCAAAACAAGTCGAAGGACAAACGGCCCATAATACAAGAGAAAATTATGCCACTCTGACGCCTTCCAATGCTTTCTTTCGCTTATAGGACGAGGGAGACGTTTTACGTTTGATGGTGGTTTAATATTCATAATTATGTCATTGACAATTTTCACTGTAGACTGCAATCCGATATACCATGGGGACGCATGGTTAACGGAGTCAAACCACAGTCCACACAATTGGCGGCAGACTCCGAGGTCAATACAGTGCATTATGTCAACCACGCACCCCGCTATAATGTCAAAGTTAAAGATACCAAGAAGAGGGAAAGGGCAAAGAACGCCATCAATGTCTCTGTTACGTTTTTCAGCTTCCAGTGACAATCTTCTAGTATTTCCGTTACTTCGCATTTGTAGTTCGCCAGACGGTACGAAAGGATAGCACTGAACTGTGCCTTTACCTTTCTTAAGTCTTTTTCCTGCAAGTGTGCACCAAGAACACCCGTAATACCCGTTGCACTGCTTAATTCCTTGAATATCAGCACGAGCTATGCTATCAACGGAACACATCGTAAGAAAAACCCTTGTAGTCACTTTCTCATGCCCATTTCTTGTCTTTCTTATCCACTGAAATCTAACTGCTGATAATTTTGTAATCTCAGCCACAAATGATGACAAAATGGTTTTTAGTTTCGGTTTCCCAAAACCAGACCACAACGCAGTTACAAGAATATTTTTATACCGCAACCATGGTGGCAGTTCATTCACGAAGCATTGCACTGGCCACATACTGAAATTTGAGGAGTGAAAAAGTGGCACTCCATCCGTATTCAGTGTTAAGGAGATGCAATTTTTGCTTCTGTCAAGCGAAAGTCCGCCTTCGAACACGCCGTACATGTATCCGTCGTAAATGTCAGCTAGGACACTTGTATCCTTTTTCTGAAATCTGTGGTCAATAACCTCCCCGAGTCCCAAATTTTGCAATAAATTTCGTAACTGATTCTCCAAAGGCCATTGAAAGTAAAAGTTGTGCTCTTTCTTCAGAAGATTGGCATCATAAGCTTCCAAACATTTTGGACATTTTTCCTTATCGTCGCTTGTCTTTTCGGTGTTTGTGAAACATTTCGGACAATAAAAACAGAAGCGGAAATCCTCAATGGATAGTATTTTCTCAAGGTGGTAAAGAGTTTTGGGAATCAAGGATGGACTCGGAATGAGTAAAATCAAAATGTCCAGCAAGTGCTGAATATTTTCCTTGGATAACGACGCAGATAGAATAAATGCTTTTAATAGCAAAATAGCTTGAAGCACAGTAACTTGGCTTTTTTCGTACAGCCCTTTGTTCAAAGTGGTGAAGTCGCAAAAATCATAATTTTTCTCTCCATTATTCTCAAAATGGTCTGTCGGCATACCTCTGCACTCATTTTGGAAATTCTCCGACTGATTTTGGGAACTCTCATCCTCGTTTTGCAAATTGGGTTCACTTATTTGGTTATTGATTGGAACTGAAAGTATACAGTATAACTGTTCGAAGTGTTTAAACTATAAAAGAATCCACATAGTTTTAGCAAATAAATTCATTACATATACCTTTAGTACGAATAGTTTGATCTCGTTTACGATTTGCATAAAAGGTGCTCTTTGGAAGTCCGTTTTTATAGTCCCTGTAACGTCGTCTACAGACACGAGTTCGAGACATAATTGTTTTTAGCCCAACACAGCAGTATTAACTTTTTAAAATGTTATTGATTTAGGCGGTTAACTTCTTGATCCTACAAGAACTTATTCACGAGCTCAGAAAACAAAACTCTACTGAAGGTCAAGGAAGATTTTACTTTTATCCTTACCGTACGATGATAGAAACTCGGAAATAGAGAAACATGGAAACGTATAGAAAAAATAATATAAATAAATTAAATAAAAGAAAGGGTAGTAAAGGGAGGGAAGTACAAGGATGCTAAGAGACTAATAGCGAATTCAGTTGGGAACACTGAGTGCGGCACTAGTGAACAAGCATAACATTTCGGCTAAATTAGGTACGAAGCTGTAATGCCCACGAGGAAATAAAGCCCTTGGTTGCCCAATGTTTGCTTCGGTGTTACTTTTCCTTTTTTACCTACGGTGGCAAGGTTACATTCCTGTGTTTTTCTTATATTTATGTGCTTCACCAATGTAAGTATTGTCATTCGTCGGTTGTTTCACAGCTAGTGAAACAAGACATTTTGTGCTATCTTAAGTGAAGATGTACGCTTTTTTTTACTGGAAAAGTAGCAGAGGAAGTAAGAGTAAAAGAACGTTCACTATTTTACACGAAAAACACGTCGTTGACAAACGTATGCTACGAAATCCAAATTTGGTTGGATTAGTTGAGTGGCCTGAAGCTGGTAAGAGCGGAAGGTTCCCCAAATTTGAAGCTCAGGTGCTGAAAACAGGATGTAAGTTAACAAGTTAATGATTTCATACAAGTTAATGATTAAATTAATTGTCTAACAGACAGTAAAAGTGCATTGGATAAAATGAGTAGCACCTTGATTGCGAAATACTCCCGTGGAAAGGACATAGAACCTAGCCAGTCGAACAAGAAGCCAACTGACAGTCTAAGTGATAACGAGTCATCGTCGTCGAACACCCAAATGAGATCACCACACCATTTTGACGTATCAGACGCAGAAAGCGAAGGTTCTGAATTACGTCCTACTGTACCTACCCCTGTTCCGGTTGAAAGTGTTTTGGCGGAAACAAGTGAAAGCGAAACGGCTAAAGTAATGGCAGAAAATGAAAACTTAAAAGAAGAGGTAAAAAAACTAAGAATGAAAGTCGCTAAACTGAAGAAATCATATGAAGAATTAAGCCAAGCAAAGCTAAATCTAGAGAAGTGTAATTTCTTTCAATTTCTTTTATATTTATTAAAAAATAAATTCTAGATTTTACGAACGTAAACCAGGAGAAAATCAGAGAAATGGCTTTTAGAAATGGCGGGAGCAGTTCCTCCAATCCGTTATGCGAAGACGCCAAGAAAGTAAGTGTCGGAAAAATCTCTCATTATTTTTTGTTTAATTTTTTTCCATAGGCTTTAATGGAAAAAACTTATCTGACCGAGAAGGACATCGAGCACTGCGAAGTCAACTTTTCGAAAAACATGGGATCTTTCACGAGAGGCATTTTGACAATGGCCTTTAATTCAGAAGAACTGGAAGGTGCTGTTTTATCTGAGAAGCACAGCAAAAAATCGAAAGAGAATACGAAATTACTTTCACCGGAAAAAATCTCCGCCACAGTGAGTAAGTAAGAATTTTCTATGTAACTTTAAATATCAATAACTTTCAATCTCCACTTAAATTCAAATGTTTATTAAACTTTGTTTCCTTTTCAAGGATACATATCCCATGTGTTCCCAAACACAAAGGATAATGATATACGTAAAGTAATAAGCCCTTTCATGTTCCTAAGGGTGTTCCCCAAGGTTCCCCTCTATCGCCAATACTTTTCGTGATATACGTAAACGGAGTTCTATCTCTCCTTAAACAAAAGCGTGTCATGAGGCTAGAATTCGCAGATGGCCTGCTGCTGCACACAACTGGATCTTCTGGAGAAGTGAATGTTAGGGTCTTACAGTCTTCCATTAAAACCGTTGAACAATGGGGAAAACAACTGAACCTATAATTTAGCAGAGACAAAACGGAACTAATCCACTTCTCCAGAAAGCATCAACCGGACATCTCCCCGCTCTCATGGAACAATGAGGAAATCACACCAAAAAGCTCAGTACGATACCTGGGCCTTAGCCTGGACGAAAGGCTAACTTGGGCGAACCATATGCGTGGCCTAGCAGCAATATGCTCAAAGACGGAAGCAGCGATACAAAAAATCAAAAACATTTCACCTTTTATCATAAGTGATCTTATCCGCACCCTGATAAAAGCCATTGTGTACCCTACTCTACTTTATGGAGCACCGGCGTAGTGTAATGCCCCTAATTCGTCATTAAGACCCTTGCATTCAGTACACAGATTGGCACTACTAACAGCCACGGGCGGCCTAGTCACCACCCCTAAGTTAGTACTTGAGTCGGAAGCTGGAATACTACCCTTGTCTTTGCAAATTAAATAATGCCTCATGAGATTCTACTCAAAACTACCAGTCGGAGTGTACGTGAACGCGAAAAGAAAAAGATACGGAACGTACGAAGAACAAATGCAGTCATTAGCTAATGCGATATTCCGGGACAATATTGTCAAAAGCACAATGGACGTGAAAACAATAAACACGCATATTTGTACAGTACTGAAATTATTGATCGTCTTCTGGAGTTTCGGAATTGACGAATCACCGTGCTTATCCCCTGTTTAGACCAATCCTGACATTTCTTGCCTACTTCTTCGCTCAGGTAAGGTTCTCAAACTTGTTCCTTCTTAAATCTGTAGTTAATTAAAAGAGCAGGTCAGTCAATTATATGCTGTCAAAAAATAGTAAAAAAAATGCAGTTTTTGATGCATGGTCGCCAAGCACTTTCTTTTCTTTGACCTTTCGTTTGTCAGGGAAGAGAGATTAGCTTCGCTACTAAGGAGCATTTAATTGACTGACCTGCTCCTTTTATTAACTGGGGAGTTAATCAAATAGGCAATAAATGTCAGGATTGGTCTAAACAAGGGATAAGCTCTGTGATTCGTCAATTCCGAAACTCCATAAGACGATCAATAGTTTCAGTACTGTACGCTCCGGGAAGAAGAATGGACCTCATCGTTGCTCACCCTGAACATCCGTCAACTAAACGTATCCCTCTCAGACAAACCGATTTGTACAAACAAACTGCCCCACGCTATGGTAGCCAGATCATCAGAGCTAGAACGCAACACTACCCCACTCTACAACATCTCCAGAAAATTGGAAAAGCCGAGTCTTCCTGCTGCCCTTGCTCAGATCATAAAAAGCAAAGCCTAGCGCACATTTTCATACATTGTCGATGGCTTAACAAGGCACGTACTATACTAATTAGATCACTCTGTAAAAACCAAGTCCATTTCTCCCCAGCCCATTTTCCCTTATGTAGTAACTGCAAAAAAGATATTTAACGAAGGAAAAGCCTGGTTATAAATAGGCGACCCGTAGATTTTGTTCAAGTTTTTAATTTACAGAGTTTTCCTCTCTTGAAGTTTTGAGCTGTAACTCCTTGTCCGTAACTGAATCCCCAAAACTTAAAGGCTTTCCCAACAGTAAACCTTTATTTTCTAACACATCGCGATGAAAACCTACGGTTAAGGGCGTGCCAGTTTGTAAAGGCCGCCCAGTGTGATAACGTTCTGTGATGTCGCCTTCCCCTACCCGTTTTAAAACTGTAAGTTTTAACAATAAACTTTGGCAACAGGCTTATGCCTATACGCCAATTAAAAAAAAGTAATAAGCCAAAAATGCCAAAACATAAAAAGATCGCCAAACGCGCCATCAACAGTGGAACACCACTTCAGTGAATTGAACTCGCAAACGCTTTACAAAAATACTCATTAACAACTACTGTTTATGTACTTTCGTTACGTTGTATGTTTTAATTTGTGTGATTTGTTGATCTGTTATTACGTATTTCTTTTGTTTGGATTTGGGTGATTAGTTGTGTGTTTTTTTTAATGTATTTCCCGACGTAGGCTTTCGCCTATTGTATATATAAAAAAAATTGCTCATACATTGAAATTTGTCACTTATAAAAAAAGGTATTCATGAGAACAGAGGGAGGGTAAAGGGGGGGGGAAAGGGGATGGGGGCAAAGGTTTATTTTTTATTTTTTTTGTTACAATATTGCGGATGCTGATTTTACAAACCTTGCCAGGGTTGTATAGAGTTCGGGGTTTGTCAGTAAGGTTACTGCGTTAAAGTGTAGCTTTAAGGAACTCAGCTTTCGGAGTAGAATTGCTATTTCTTTATTCAGCTTTCGGCAGTTGAAGAGAAGATGTGTAAGGTCTTGTCTTGACCGATCTTGACAGGGGCATACGTCTGAATCGCATTTCCCAATCCGCTTGAGGAAGGTCTTAGTCGGGAAATGTGTGGCCCTCACTTGAATAATTGTAGAGATTATGCTTCTGGGCAAATTCGCGTGTACAATACCACGCCAAGAAGGTGCAGCATGTAAATCTTTAAGAGGACTGTCGACTGAGTCCCACCTGCTCTTCCACATCCCAACAATCGCTTTTTCGATTTCGGATCGGGCATCGTTCAGGGTTCGTGGCGGGGTTAGCCAGATATCCGTTACCAATCTTCTTGTTCTTTCCTCGCACGATGCATACGTTTCATGTTTCGGGGATTCGGCACTGATCGGCCAGTTCTGCCACTTCCTATTTGCATAGCTTCGTAGCAGAATGAACTTTAATTTGAGATCAAAGGGTAGAAGACCGGTTTCGATTTCTAACGTTCTCTATCGGTTTCGATTTCTAACGATTTCTTTAGCTGTGTTTCTTTTTAATAACTTTTTGCCTATTCTGTTTATTTTGTTATTTACATGATGTGATTTACGTGATGGATATGATTTGCGTGATGTTTTATACTTTGATCTCAATGAAAGCATAGAGAAACTAAACATTATTTTTTTCATTTTCATAAAATTTTCGAGATGGCATTATGAAAGAATTTATATTTTATTTCCAAATCATGAAAACATCACTATAACACAATTATATTCTATTGCAAAATAATGAAAAAATCATTATAACACAATTATATTTTCATTCGAAATCATAACACCATCATTACGACATAATTAAATTTCATTTAGAAGAGGACGATAGTTTAGGTATAGCTCAAGTCGTTTAGAACTTTGTTAATTTATTGGTATCAATAGGTGTAAAGTCTAAATATATTTTCTGTTACAATTATTGTACATCAAAAGGATTGCGCTGCAATTTCTCGTCACTATAATGTGCATTTGAGTACAACTCAAATGCGGAATGAAAAGGATGTGTACAACTCAAATATAATACGATTATATGAATATTTTACTTAAGTTTTAGGGAGCGTCCTTTAATGGCGCCATCACGGGGGTGGGTGGGTGTGGTAGGCAAATGCGGACGCTTGATGACAAGGGGGTGGGGGGGTTGGCAAAAAAGTGACGCCATCCTCTACTCCTACAAAATTTTCTTTGCTGGTGGCAAAACATGCTTTTGTACGGTTTTGCTTTTGCGTATTGGTTGCTGGGGTATATGAGCCGAAGCAGCCCCGAAAGCGTCTGGGAACAATTAGAACCTCGATTTCCTTGTCGGAGGAATCCTTTGCTGATCCCCGACGTTGACAATGCGAGATGATAGCTGGGAAAAGCTGAGGTTAAAAAAGAAGGGGAGTAAGGGACTATTTCCACCTTCCGGCCAGCACTTTCCTAAAACCTGTTTGTGGTTTTCCTATAATTGATCTTGATGACAAACATGTTGTGGAGGACTGGCTTATCACATGGATGTTGGAGTCGGAGTTGAAAAATGTCTAAACTATCTGACAGTAAAACTAAATTAAAGGTAATGCCACGATAACTGCAGTTTGAAAGACGTTTATTACTTGGGAAATCGGATGTGACTCTCTTAAAACACGATAACGCAAAAAATGCCACGTAGCCCTTCGGAGGAAAACTTAACCAGAGCGCCACCCCCGCATGGCCTCATAGCGCCACCATATGGGGGTGCAAGGTCAAACATAATAGGGAGCAAACAGTTACGACACAAAATTTTACATCTGTTTAGAACTATGCTAAAGACTCAAAGCTCATTACAAAGGAATTGTTTGTATAAAAAAGCTTATATTCATTACAGGGGGGGTCAACCTAGTGCTGACGCCATTTCAGGGGGAGGGGTGAAGCCAAAAGTGACGGTTGATGACCGAAGGGGGGTGGGTGGGTAAAAAAATCCCAATTTTTTGATGGCGCCATTAAAGGACGCTCCCTTACTGGAAAAAATTATATTAAATAATTGCACGATAAAATGAAAAAGATGAGTACAACTCAAATGTAATACGAGTATATGAATATTTTACTTAAGTTTTACTCGAAATAACTACCACATTTACTGCAGTTTAATTCCGGTCTAAATTTAAAGGAAAAACATCAGTGAACACGATTTCTACTGCAGTGTTACTTCAAAACCACCTAACACTGCAGTTAACGTAATGTTTAACCAAAGTAGAACGTCAGATTTTTTCGTACGGGAGAATATGGAGGCCTTCATTAAAGAAGCACTTCCGGGGCCGAGTATTGAAGTGCTGTCCTTGCTGCTGGAAAAACTGTCGGAATTGGGAGTTGAAGAAACGACTGTTATCCTACTCATAGACAAGTTCGATGTGCTAATGCCTCCATTAAAACTAATTCAAAATAAGAAAATACACAAGGCAGCAGAAAATAAGAAGGGAAAAAATAAGAGTTGGGGTTTACTAATTTTTAATAAAGGAAACACTTCTTCTGTGCAATCTTCTAACAGTGTCACAGTTGCCGAACCAAGCACCTCGTCTGGAACAAGATGGGGTAATGGATTCGTTCGAGGTATTGAAATACCGTGGGCCAAATTTAGCACCCAAGTGCTTGAAGCTTGCGATCAAGGGAAGATAATTTTTTATGACGCCGAAAACGCCAGTTTATTAGATATATCGCTTTCGAAATTGACAAGAGATGCGATAGACCATCATTTGAAGCTATACAAGAAATAGCTGGTAGAATTGCCGAAAAATACACTAAAACATTTTTGTTATGTCCCGCCGGGGCACGTAAAGGTGCTTTCAGATTGGTGGTCTAACAGGGTCTAAGTGGCTTATGAGTGGACTATAGGCCTTTTCCAGCGAGGGAACAGTTGTGCCTGTGCCGTCTCATTTGTTTACGTTGTGCGTCGCTGGAACGCAATTGCGCCGCACAGTTTCTGCTATTGTTTCATAGAGTGTGTTGTGCCTTAGCGCCGAAACACTGTGTTCCTTGGAGTGTGCGTACATTGATATAAACATTAGAGAAAACACATTGAAAAAATAAATATGCCGGTTATGTACCGTCCCTGTTGTTAAATAAGTAATAAATAAATAAATATGCTAAATAAACAATTGAGTTTTAGTTACCGTCTGACAAGTGAACTCGAAATATGACACGTTGCTTACTAAGCCCAGTAATTGCCCCATGATAAAATCAAAGACATCTTGTAGTGTATAGGATTAATTTTTTTACACTCCAAAGGCTTAGATAAATCAACTGAATCAACTTATTAAAGCAATCTTATGTTATCAACTGAACAAAAACTGAGTAGGACGAAATTGTCATTTATTCTCAACCGGATACATTCCTCCACCATTTCTCTTCCTGGATTAAACTTTCATTTACATTCAAACTTTCTTTTGTATTCATTTTCACTGATATTACTTTATATTCAAAAGTACACTCTAGAAATGACCCCCCTTTTAACTGTCCTTTACTTGATTTTTGGAATTGATGTGAATGTCTGAAATTATTGGGTATGTTTGTGCATAATATGGCAGAACTTTTCCGGTAAAGTCAGTCCAATAGCCTTGCCATCACTAACACGAAGTGCTGCCTCGAAGTCCATAAGCATGTGGGAAACTCATGTGGATGCTTGTAGAGCGCGGCACCGAACGAGGCAAACCGGCTTTAAAGAGCAATAGCCACCAAAAAACAACTTTGTCTTATAATAAGGAGTAAAAAATGTAGTTTCCAGTTCTATGTGTCTTTTTATCGTACGCTAAAACAAAAACTAGATAATAAGAAAATAATAATTCTAAAATTCAAACGGAGCATATTTGCCATTGGCCAGCGCGGTCACGTGGGCCCTGTGACGTAGATATTGGATGCCATGCCAGTTAGAGCCACAGAGGAACCACGAACTTACCAACACAAACCACGAACTACGAACACGAACCGCAAACACGAACAGGTCAGCCTGTAAAGTTTCATCCAATATCTACGTCACGCCTCTCGTGGCGGGAAAATGCCAAAATTTCGCAAATCACTAAGTTGGGAACGGCTAGTCACAAAAACTTGAAACAAATTTTTCCGTTCTTAGAATAATGTATACAATAAGAATCCATCCAAATATCAATATGCTATGTCGTTGGCTATTGCTCTTTAACAGATTCGCATGGTGGAAAATATGCCAGACACCGTGTGCTTAAATGCGGTGATGTTGATTGGGCCTGTTCTGTCCGCAGAGAAGACTTCTAGTGCCCTGGCGCCGTGAAACAAACTGGGACACGGTTTGTTATTTATGCGCGAACACCTCTGCAGTAGTAGTGTGCCTGACAGGACAAAGATGTAGAAATTAAGAGATATAAAAGATGAGGCCAACAGAAGTAATCAATTCTCTATATATTCTTAATACAATTTTAATTGAATTTAACTGAATGAAACAGACCAATTTCGCTCGGCTCAGAATATCGTCGAAGACATCTTGACCAACACTACATGCAAGACTGCTGTACTTATAGCCATGCCGAAATTTCCATCACTTGTGCGCCAAGCCAACCGAGCCAGAGAAAAACAGGCCAAAACATCTAACGACCAGGCCCGTACCCAGGGGGGGGGGGTTCGGGGGTT
>JAGJRO010000593.1:0-21881 GCA_022832285.1 Lepidurus apus apus
AAGCACGCCGACTCCAGATTTAGCCGTATACCGAGTACCATGACTTCGCTGGCACCATCCACCATCACCTATGACGGTTATTCGTGGGGTTCCATTGTCGTCAACGTTCCCTGCTGCTATCGCAGCTTCCTTTTCTTCCCTTTCTCCATTCCTTTAGTTGCCCACATATGCCATATCCCCCCAACAATTTTCTCGTGATGGATGTAAGTTTTCTTGTCCATACACGGTATACTGAAAATGGACATAATTTCTTCGAGATGGTTATGCCCGACGCCAATGGCCATCATAGCCCAGGCCGCAAGAGTATTTAAAGAAATGTGATCTTCCTTTTTTGGCCTAATGCCCGACGCCTCCAATGATTTTGTAGCCTTTTTTTTCCTGTTCTTGACATGCTCTATTGCTTCAGAATCAATTGTACCTCCATAAGCACATTTAGGGCACTTAAATGAGAGTGATGTAAGGAAGCCACTTTGAATGTTTTTTGTCAATCTCATACTACCGCTGCAAACTTCATAGTGAGGAATAAACAGCTCTAATGTACGTGTAATTACATAGGCCAAATCACAAATCCTTCGTCCTTGCACCTTTTGCTTCAGTTCTGGTTGACTGTAAACAACACGTTCAGTGTTCAGCGGAGTAGCTGCTATTTCGGCTTGGTCGTTTTTNCGTGTAATTACATAGGCCAAATCACAAATCCTTCGTCCTTGCACCTTTTGCTTCAGTTCTGGTTGACTGTAAACAACACGTTCAGTGTTCAGCGGAGTAGCTGCTATTTCGGCTTGGTCGTTTTTCCCTCTTCATTGTCATTGCCCTCATTCATTCTAGGGGAAGTATGAACTGACGAAGAATCACCTATGTTCGAACTTCGCAAAGGATGCTCGTCACCATTGCTAGTGGCAATGCTACTAGCTTGTGCTCGCAATTGGGATATCACTTGAAGTATTAGTACAGTGACTACGTGACTCGATATAATTTTCTGTAACAGTCATATTTGAAGGGATTATTAAAGATAACTCGCTCACCTCGTTTTCTTGCGGTTTCAATGAGGGAGAAGCGTTGGTTTGCTTATTTTCTTGAAAAATGCGTTTTCGTTTCTTCACGTTGCGTGTGCGCCTAACCCGAGACCCCATTGTTGCAAATAATCTGGAATAACACTTGCAACTACTTGTATGAAGTATCACGTTCGTGTGATACACAATACTAGTTTCTTTAGTAATGGTGACACTCTACTTTCTTATGGACTTTTTCTTTTTTCCATTCGAATTCCTTGTTGAAGAAAATTGATAAGTTACTGTGAAGTGATTTAAAAGAATTTGTACTGAAATGGTCAATTCGTGAAATTAATTTCCCTGGGTGGTGGGAGTTCCTATCCGGGTTTTTGAGTGTGGGGAATGCCTTTCCCCTGCTTGCACAATATAATTCAACCTTTCCCTAGTACCATTATTCAGTAACATTTACATTTTTGAATTGCCGAAGTATTTGCATTTTTCTTTTATTAAAACTCCTCTTGGGAGAACAGTTTTGTGAACAGTTTTGTTGGGAGAACAGTTTTTTGGAAAAGGTCGTTCGCAACAGTATCAAGTTCACATCGATGGTTTTAACAACGATAACCGCATCTATTGTAATCTACAAGCTGATGCACATGTCCTCACCACCTGTCCGGTTTCCAAGTCCCCTTCGACGGCCTTCGTGCCTCCCTCGTTGACAGTTTCGCCCCTCTCGTCAGGTCTCAGCACCTCTCTCGTCTGCCTCAGCGCCATTCTCGTCGACCTCCGCGACATACACGTCAGACTATGAATCCTCTTCGTCGGTCCCGGAGTCCCCCTCGTTAACCTCATTGGCCTCCACGCTGTCATCGAAGGCCTCCGTGTCCTCCTTGTTGGCCTATGCGGCCCCTTCTAAGGCCTCCGCGTCCTCCTTGTTGGCCTATGCGGCCCCTTCTAAGGCTTCTGCCCCCCTCCCCTGGTTCACCACCTCATCAGTTGCTGAATCATCCTCGTTGGCCGGTACGACCCTCTCTTCAACCTTCATGTTTCATTCGTCGACCTCTGTACCCTTCTCAATGGTTTCCACACCTTCCTTGTCTGCCTCCTCACCCGCCTTGTCGACCTCTGATTCCCCCTTGTTGACCTCTGAACTACTCTTGCCGGCGTCCCGTTCGGCCTCCGCGCCACCCTGTTTGGCCCCAATACCATCCTCTTCGGCCCGAACGACACCTTGTTCGACCTCTGAGCCACCCTGTTTGGTCCCAGCACCGAGGTATCCGGCCGCATATTTTCAAACCCCAATCCGAACCAGCCAGGAATATGGGAAATCCTACGGAGAAAGGTGGCCCAGCGTTGTCGCGATTGATTATTGATATTGGCAATCAGCTGATCTACTCCTCACTGAGTGAATAAGACTTATTAGCATTGACCTTAGTGTTATTAACGGCTGAAATTATCTGCTTACACACTAATACCTAGGCTAGACGGGACAAGTTAATGATCACGAATTCCAAGTTAATCCTTCTACCTGAGTTAAAGACATTGAATTTGTACGTATTTAACTCATTTATAAGATCTTTCAGACCTTGGATCTTGTTGTAATCCGGTGTTTTTAAACTTTTTAAGTGCTTTAGCTGCTGCTTTTCTAAGGGAGTTAAGGTCTGAATTCCACCAGGGGTTCGAGTTTTTCAGAACTTTTTTAGGTACATGCTTCGATATTATTTCTTGTATAGTCGATGTCAAAGAGCCTACGGCAAGGTCAATAGCGTCATTGTTTTCCAAGTTTGTCCAGGACAAGCGTGTGTCAAGAAGCTCTTTTGTTTCTGAACGGATTTTATCCCAGTTGACTTTTGTGTAAGGCCACGTGGTGGAGTTAAATTTAGCTTTGGCATTTGGGAGATCAATTATTACAGCGGAGTGATCAGATTCATTATAATAGTCTTCGTCATCAAGAATTTTTAAGTGAACATGAGGTAGAAGCGTCAAGGAAGCATAAGTTAAGTCTAGTGTCGATTGGTGTCCTCGTTTGTTGTGAAATGTGTGGCGGTTTCAGGTGTTTAGCAGTTCCATGCCGTGTTTTGTCGTAAAGTCGTACAGTTGCATTACAGGTAAGTCTGATTTTTTAGCTTCCCATGACCAATGATGAGCGTTAAAGTCCCCGATTATGATGATATTTGGTGTAATTTTATAGAATTTTTGGCAAGCAGCCATCAATTTTCTTCCTGTTTTTTTCTTGTCGTGGCTCGGTGGCATTGAGTACGTTTTCAGGTCTAGCTTCAGTTCTTGCTTCGAGTTTGGCCTCAAGTTTGAGAACGATTCCGGTTAGATTTTTAACTTGCTCTGTGAGCAGATCTTGGATTTCCATCGTGGCTTGCAATGTGTAGGTTATGATTTCTGTTTGAGTCGGTACTACGCTGCTAATCGAGTGGGAGCGTTTTCGGATCGAGAGTTGAGCCCTGGGGGAGTGTAAGCGGGCGCGTTTTAACGAATTTTGACAGCTTGGACAGGAATTGGAGGAGCTTTGATCATTTTCGAATTCGTTTCCGCAGATTGCAGAAATAGAAGCATCGGTGTATTCCATTGAATTGTCTTTTTCAGTAGTTTTTCTTTTTTCCGATGGGCCAGTTTTCGGAGTCGGCAGTGCTGCTGCACCTTCCATGGGGGAAATTCCTGAACCAATATGGACGGAGATTTAACGTGACTAACACTTTTAACACAACGTTAAGCAACACAAACTTAACATAAATGAAGTTATTAGTTAAGACAACTGAATGTCACTTTGTCATCGTGGTAAGGAACCCGACCCTTTAAGGAGCGGTAAGGAAACTGATTGTAGGGTGTCACATAGTGTCACTTTTAGGCGTAATTGTCAGTGGTGGCTATAGGTAATAAGTTCAGTTTAACCACCAAACGAACAAGGGCTTTAAGCACTTTCATTTAAACTGTAACACATAACAAAAGTAACAGGATTTGAGGTGAAAAAATTGACTTTTTAGGAGAGAGATGGGTGACACGTCTTCACTAGTCGTCGATCACCAGGGGGCTCCAAGCTGTAAGTTTGCAATATTTATCTTAAATTACTTTTGGTAACCTTCTCTATTCTTTTAGTTTCAGCCAGAATGTTGGAACCAGCGTTGGTTTGTGTCAACCACGTAATTCAGGACTTGTTATTTGAAGAAAGTTATTTTTCCGAAGACGAAGATTCAGATGATGATTGGAGTTCAGTGACTACACTTCCTCTTGCATGCCAGGCGTTGTCTGGCATGAAAAATGCTCGATTTGTTGGAGAGTCAGAGTACGTAATAAAATAATACTTTGGTTTAGCAAATAGTTTGGATAACAGAGATATATGTATTGCAGGTTCCTACAATTTGAAGTTCCCAGCTACTCTGATTTTGTCTTTCGTAGCCACTTCCGAATGAATCGAAAGACATTTGGCTGCTTGGTTTCATTCTGCGAGGCCAACTATCCATACAACGCAGCAAGAGGTGGCCACCAGCCAATGGAAGTAGCTGAAATGTGCTACATTACCGTATGGTACCTGGCTAACCAGTGTACTATGCGGGAAATGTCACTGTTGTTTGACCGGCACCTCACCTCTATTTGGCGTTCCATTGACAGAATCACGTCGATTCTGGAACAGCACCAAGAAGAATTTATAAAGTGGCCAGCTAATGAAGAGCAACCTTCGATTGCGGACCATTTTTCTTTCCGGGCTGGTTTTCTTGACGTGATCGGTGCAATTGATGGAACGCACATTAGGATAGACGCCCCATCAGTCGAGCAGAAATCATATCTTAACAGAAAGTTTTTTCATTCTGTTAATTTACTAGCCGTGTGTCTTCCCAATCGCGCCTTCTCATAAATTTTTGCTGGGTTCCCGGGCAGTGTTCATGATGCGCGTGTCTTCAAGAATTCCGGGCTCTACAGAACAGCTTCAGCTGATCGGAGGAGCTTGTTCCGGAACGAATCATATCACTTACTCCGAGGACTCAGCTTTTCCGTGCCTTGGCTCGCTCATTCCAGCTTTTAGGCATTCGAGCGCGAACACTCGCCAGAGAAGAAAGTTCAATGCAAAGCATTCCTCAACGAGAGTAGTAATTGAAAATTCTTTTGGCGAATTGAAAATGATCTGGCGAAGAATTTTGTATGTTAAAGCACACGTTAGTAGAGTGGTCCGGATAATCGTTTCCTGCTGCGTTCTACACAATCTCCGCATTCAACAACGGGATCTGGATTTTATCAATGGTGATGTTGACCCGCTTGAAGAAGACAACGAACACGACGGCGAAGCAGAAGCCAATAATGACAGATGTGGCACGGAAAAGAGAAACAACCTTGTTGAATTAATTGGTAACTGAACTGTATTTCCTGCAATCAATATAAAAATATCTATACAACACTTTGAAACAGTAAAAATCTATTCCGAGCAATCTATTCCTCTTTTTTCCGCTTTTTTAAGGCTTCTGATGGCATCCACCAAGTCTGCTGTTGCTTTGAGCTTCTTTTCGTCTACTTCTCTCCGACAACGTGCTTCGATAACTGGGCTCTCACTTGTCTTTTTTCTTCGCGCTCCTAAAGAGAACACAAGTTCAGTTCTACAATTCAATTTGAAATTGTCTTTTCTGAACATACCATCAGCATATTTTTTTTTTCTTCGAGCCTCTTAAGATCCTCCATACACTTAAGCAAGTTTGCAGACTGTTCGGTTCCGCGGTTTGGTCTTCGGAGCCTAGAAGTAGATGGGGTGGTGTCTTCATCCTCCAAGTCCTCCTTGGCAAGTTCCTTGGGTGCAGGTGCTCGTACACCACCCTGTAGGGAGTCTGACAAGGCCACTGGAGTGATCGAATGAGTTTCACCTAAAATGAAATATTCTTAAAACTTCATTTTTTCACGCATATTTAACAAAAAACCTAGGAAAGCGTGCAGTTCCTCATAGTATAAAGGAGGGCTGACGTGACCGTTCCCCGTTTGATTTTTCGCCTTGTCGACGTAAGCAGAATATGTAGAATTCATTTTCCTCCACTGGGTGTATACTTTGTTTGACGCGTCAGCCTTCGGTATGTTGATGCCTTCTCGACGTAGCTGGTCTGCTACACGATTCCAGAAAACCAGCTTTGGAGTTTTTTTGTCTTCCATCTCCGAACGTCTTTGAGAAAGAATAGCGATCAGCTTTAATTGGGCTTCATGGTCCTTAGCTCGAGCCTCCTTGCTCCTTTTGTTCGTCCACAGATCTCCGTCTTCGTCATCGTTTTCTTCTACTTGCGGACCATGTTCTTCCTGTGTTGGGAGGATCTGGAGATAGTCAGGGATGAACTCAATCGGAACGCCAAGGAATTTGGGGGAACCTGTAAGTTCAGTCATTAAAGCAAACATAGAAACTTTTAGAAATTGTAGTAATACTTACCGTTTGGAAAATCGACACTAAAAACAAACCGCTGTTCATCACGTTCAACTATAGTTCCCCGGTAAAAAGTTTCCTCAAAGGTAATATGCTCCATGGCGTGTTAAAACGAAGGGGGGTTAACTGTGGTAAACTTGGTGTAACTCTTCGAACGATGTCGGTATTGTGAATGAGAAAAAGCAGTGTTTGCAACAATAGAAAAAGTAATGGAAAATCAAAAGAAAGTAACGAATGCGGATGTCAAGTTTCTTTTCGCCAAACTCCTGTATTTCCAGGAATAAAATTTTATTGATTCACAATCCCATAAGCGAAATTTTCTCGTCCCTTTCCCCATTAACTTTTTAAATTACCGCGCCAGAGAACAGGGATCAGCGCTGTTGCACAGCTTTTGAGCTGTTCCCTCGATTCGAAGCACAACTGGACGCACAGTCCAAGGCACATTCGCTGAAACAGGACAGCGCGGCACAGAAGGCACGCACAACATCGCTGAAACAGCCTGTTCCTTGCACAACCGTGACACAGCACAATTGAACCTTCGCTGAAAAAGGCCTATAAAAAGACAAGCAAATGTAAAGAAAAAACAGTCCGGTTTTGGACAGGAAAGGAAATAAAGCATTTCGAAAAGGCGAATCGCGACAATACTCTTTCAAGTCAACGTGATCATCCATCGCCTTCAGGACTTGGCCATGGACCTTCTCGAATTCCTTGAGAAGCTTTGCTATCTCTGGATGTTATATACAAAAGGGGAAGTCGTAGTCAGGGTTATTTTTAAGGAAGTTATTAGAAAGGGTCAGAAGATGACAAGGGAAATATAATAACAGAAGAGAGAAGTAAATCAAAGGACAAATCTAACAAGATCAATCTAGAATTTCCGATATCCTCCCGCCGGCCGAAATGACATCTACTCGTTGTCTTCGATCAAGATTTTCCTAATACGGGACAGAGCTTCCTCTGGCGCTTTCCAGGTTACTGTGACTCAACCAGCTGGAAGGGTTTTCATTAGGCAGGTCTTGGTCTGCTACTTCAACATCTTCTGATTCTAAAGGGTATAATCGGGATACAGGTCGATTTGTTATACCATTGGTAGTACGTAGGGTTACTGAACGAACAACGCCATCCTTTCCACGATGGAGGTTAGTGATTATTCCTAGCTTCCAAAACAGGCGTTTTCTGTCATCATGGTTTAAGGAAGCCAATGTTGCGGAGAGAGAAAAATAGAAACATGAAGTCCTGCGTTGTGTTTGTTGGATGAGTAGAATCGTGGTCAATAGAAATAACTACTGTATTTCAACACTATTACTCGAATAAGGCAAAAATGCGTGGCACTGTAGGTTCTGCTTCTGGGTTCTAACTGCCCTCTTTCACTGTCATTTTGAGTCTTTTCATCTCAGTGGCATCGTCTTATCAACGTCCTGTTCTGAGTATGGAAAATTCTTAAACGAGAGTATAGAAAGTTCTTGAACGAGAGTGTTCACGGAAATGAAATAAAGGAAGCGTCAAAAAGGGGGTCAAGAAAAGTCAACGTCATATATTCGAACTTTTAGTTAGAACTTTCAAATTCCTCCCGCCTGCGATATATTGTTTCACGGATTATCCGTCAAGGCGGAGGCCAGTATTTTCGATCGTGCCTCTTGTTCCGCTTTTCTGGAAGGGCGTTTGCTTGATGTCTGATCTGTAGTTGATATTTCTCGGGAATCATCTGGGGTGGGTCGTAATTCCAATGGATACAATTTGGCAATTGTTCGGTTGGTTACTCCAATGGGAGTTCGTAATTCCACGACTCGCGTAACCCCATCTTTTCCAGGGAGGAGACGGGTTACTTGACCCAGTTTCCAAAAAAGCCGTTTCCCATCGTCATGGATATGAACAAGATCGCCCACTTGAATAAGGGCTTATTTAGACTCGTAACTATTCCTATACGTTTCAGGTAAGGCTGTGAGATAATCCTGTCGCCATCTATTCCAGATGTGTTTTTTAAGAGGTGTAGTCGCGAAAAGTGGCACACAGTGTCCGAAATCAGGGTCGAAAACATTTGAAGTTGCAAGGTTGAATAAAGGTAATAAACTACCGTGAAGTAGATGAGAGGGAGTGAGAGGATTTAGATCGTTTATATCGATGGAAAATATTGTTAAAGGGCGATTATTAATCATGGCTTGAACTTCTGTCACGAGATTGCTGAGGTCTTCTAGACTGATCTTGGCTCTACCAACAACTTTCTTGAGGGTGGTTTTCTTAATGCCAGTCAGCCTCTCCCAAAATCCAAAATCCACCATACCACGGGGCTCGCTTCGGGATATGCTTCCATTCAAAGGGAGCGTCAAAAAGAGGGTCAAGAATAGTCAACGTCAAATCGTCGGTCTTTTAGTCAAAATTTTCAACGCATGGATATGAAAATGTTGGCCTTGTCGAGGTTCGATGATATTCGAGGAAGGGAACATTTGGTGGCGTTGTCTCAGTGACGCCAAATTTCCTTGGGTCCATCTTGTCCAAAAGCTTTGCAGGAGGTTTTGGTAACGAAGTAAGGACTTGGATAAACTCATGTCTTGACCATAGTCGCGGCATCGCTCGAGGAATCTTCGTAATAAAGTATGGGTAGAACTCTTGACTGTTTATGAAATGAGAAGGTGTTAGAGCTTGGATATATTCTAAATCGTTCGAATTAGGGGTAAGTGGTCTGTTATTCAGAAGACACTGAGTGGAGGAGCCAAACAAGGTGCCTTACCTTCAGTACTCGGACTCAACTCTTCAAAGATCCGTTTCTTACGACGGGCTCCATCGCGATTTAGCTGGGCCTGGGATGGCAGCGATTATCGTCTACAGTAGCCACTCCAAAGAGGAATGGGGTCAAAATTTTCCACGTCGTCAACAAGATGAATTAGGCCAAGACAAAAACATGCCTGCCGTAAAGCACTGAAGAATCTTCATTCTTCTATGAATTTTTTTTTAAATAAGTCTCGACATAAAGTGTAAGTTCCTGGCATACGGCTTGTCTCGTGACGCGAAAATAATCTAACACTGACCAAGAATGACAAAATGGCGGTAGAGATTTTCGGGTATAACATCTTTAAAAACAGCTACAGCTATGTAATCTCTAAACATTCTATACTCTGTCGCTTTCCAGAGCTTCAACTCATCTTGTCCTCTGGGTTTTCTCGAAAATTCTGATGGAACATAAAGTTGTACAGACTTTAAGAGAGCCGTAAGTTCATTGATAGATATTTTGGAAAGGGTAGCTAGACTACGAACGCTTCGTAAACGCAAAGTGAAATGATTCACGCGGGAAACCTAAAATCATGTCCGTGTTTAAGTCCTCTACTACATCAAGTCGCAAATGTGATGGGATTTACTTTGGTCTTCCCCTACACGCGCACGGAACGAGGCATCTGTCTTTTTTTCCGCGTTAAAATCCTCAAGTATAACCCTACCATTAACTGGCTTCTCGTTTGTGTATACCCCTGTTGTGGTACACTTCTGACATGAGGAATAACTTCCGCGTGACGTAACCCCTTTAACAAAAGGCAGATGCGGGAGCGTCACAAATAAAAGCATGGACTTTAACCCCTAGTTTTAAACCCTCAAAGCAAAACCCCTCCCTTTCCAAAAGGCATGCTTCGTCAACGGAAGGTTTAAGAAAATCATTAAAATTACTAGGCTTTCCTTGCCCTGAGTACAAGCCACATACGAAAGGTTTTAAGACAGGTACTTAACATTAAAAACCTTCACTAAAATGGGCCAAAAACAGTGACTTGAGCTTTTCGCCATTGGTAGGCATCCACGTTGACATTAGGGAGAAGCGTCTCTGGAATATCATAAGACGGAAGCATCTTCATAGCATGAGTCAATCCCGATATCAGCTTAAAATGGCTGTACTTCCCTGGCACGAGCTCTGCATTCTCAACACGGCGGGTTGTTTTCGGCAGGCTAAATGTCATGCTTGGAACTTCTCGCAGTGTCTTAAGTAATTTGCCTACATGTGTACGAGGTACACCACATTCTCTTGCCCAGTTGGCAAGTTTTGTAGTCACAAACTGTTCTGCTGTTTTTTTCACTGTCACTGTTATCTTCAATTTCACTTTATCCAGCAGGGGTTGGTCCGAAAACTGCTCGATAGCAAAGTTCACTATACTCATCACACTCGTCCGAATCATCGTCATCTACTTCACTATGCTCGAATTCGAGCGGGAAGTAGCTATCAGTCAAGGTGGCACCATCCTTCCCGCAAGCAAGCTTATGACTTGTCACTGTTTGTAAACAAGGCACTGTCGATTGCCCAGGTGACGAGTGCCTTTCATCTTGATGCAAGAACTGTTGCATTTCTCAACTGTCCGTCGTTTCGGAAAATTCGCTGTCCACTTCGGCTGTCATTCTCCTTAGGAGTTGCTGTCGGCCAACGTCATCCTTCAGTGTACGTTTCGCCATGTTTCCTAATTGATAAGAACAAGCCGGCGCGGAAGCCCTGGGATAGGTTGGCGTAAGTTGGTATAGATGTGATACAGGAATTATGACTGTTAGCTCTAGTGTTGAATAATGAGACTGTATTTCTTTTTGTTCGAGATAATGGGACCGTCTTCATTTCGTTCGAGATTTCTTCCGCTGAGCCAAGCAACTGGATAACTTCTTCTGTAATGTCGCTGATCTTGTCCAGTTTTGTGGTTAGCTGTTTAAGAAAAGTCTTGATTTGTCTACTTGTAGCCTTAGGCGAGTCGATCAAAGTCTTTAAAGGTTAGGACTTCTCGTTGAAACTGACGACAAGGGGTGTGCGTGTGGCACGTAGCCTCTCAAGCGGCCTCTCAAGCGGCGTGACGTGACCGGCTCGGTGGACCACAAATATTGAAAATGCTTGGATTCAAGGCGCACGGTTCTTTGATTTTCTTGGTGAACCACCCTTTATTAAACTAACCCTCCACCGAGTACTTTGCCACCACACTTTTTTGGCCTTCTGTGTCATGGTCTGCTCGAACTCGACTAGTCGTGAAAAGGATACAGGGTCAAAAAGTCAGTACACTTAGCAGAAAAAAGGAACAAAATGAACAAAAGTTTCACAACAAAAACAACACAACACAAACAACAAAAATCGTGTTGGCCTTCGTACCGTTCTCCCTCTTCGGGTTGTAATGCATTCTCTAATTCCAGCAGTTTCATTGTAGTATACTCTGGATAAGCTGAACGTCTTCCCTACGGTGAGTCTGTCCATATCGCCCTCCCACAAGGCGAGGCAGCACATTCCACTCTGGTCCGCCACCTCGACGAGTTTTACTTTAGCTTTCTTCACAACATTGCATACAAAATACTGTTACAAATGAATAATAATAACTGCAAAAAAGATATTACCTTTCTTCTTAAGTTTCCGATTTCGTTGAATCGTGCTTGCCACCAACGTTGATTCGTGTCATTCGGTCAATCTGGCAGTTTCGAGCACAGTAAGCCTACTACGCATCCCAAGTATATTGCCTCTTTCCACCTATAGATAATTTGTTCGTGTTTAGAATCGAAAGGATAGTTTTGCATAGCTTAATTCAGAAGTGTGGTAATTGATATTGAAATTGGGTTGACGAGGGGTAAATTGCTGATCTTCAGGTATTTTAACAGGACAATGTGGGGGTCGTGGCAAATTTTAGGGAGTCCTTGTGGTCTAACAATCTGTATGACGGTTAGTCTAGGTAAAATTTGTCTCAATCTTCCTGGCTTCATGATAGTTTGTTGTATCGGGTGTTACTTTTTATTTCTTTTACTTTTTCGTTTACTTCAGTGTACTTACTGCTCTGAAAAGTCGAGGAGATGGAAATTGCTTTAATAATTCAGCTTCTCTGCTATTGCTTGGCAATGAAAAAAATGCCGATGAGCTTCGTTGTCGAATTGTTGTTGAATTAATGGCAAACTGTGAGCTTTACTCCGATCCACCTCTTAGTTATCTCATTGAAAAACCAAGTTTCTAACATGGTTACTTCTTCTGATATTTATGTACAGAGCTTTTTGTTCACTGTCCTGGAGTGCCCCGATACTGATATCGGAAACTCTCAGAAACTGATATTTGTATGGGATGCGATGTATGCGAAGGAGCATGCTAAGTCAAGGCAATACTTTCATTAATCTCTTTTGCTGCCTTGGCCAATGTTTTTCGTAGGGCCATAGAGTCAGTTTATCCAGTTGTTGATGTGAACCGAAATTGCTTCTTTTGAAATCACCTTTCTGCAGATACTAGGGTCGCCTGTCACCTCTGCTTCACCATTTTCCCATATGAGTTTTAAACTTCGATAGTCCACTAGCATCTCGTCACGTTGCAGGAAATCGCGCCCAAAATAACGTCATGTGCGACCTCTGAAGAAATTATGGCTTCGTGCTCAAATTGGCAACCATTTATCCTGAAAAAGACCATGGCCATGGCATCTATCTAATTATATTATATATTCGACTTGAGCCTTCCTAGCCGTGCCTAACTGTTGACAATATAAAAATTGTCGCTTTTCCGTAACAGAAACAAAATTTTCTGTTCGAACAACACTGTCAAGATGAAATTGAGACTGGCAATGGCAAGTAAAAGTCTATCGCATCTTTCCATTTAATAAACGGCATGACAACAAGTAACCCTAATTTTGGTGAGAGCCTTTACAGGCTGTTTCTGCGTGAAAAAAATAAGATCTGCATAAAAACATCGTCTTCAGATGAGGAATACTAAAAGCCGGGGAAAACGCTGTAGCCAACAAACCCGAAACTTTAATTTTTTTGTCCCCGTGACACTGAGAGGAAAAACGTTTGAAATTTCAGGCGTCCAAGGAGAACTAAAATAGCTGAAGCTTTGTCGTCGAGTCTAGCTCAGAACATTGGTCTAAAAACTTCCGATATGGTTATCAAAAAGCTTAGAAACTCCTGCGGAGGAGCATGGTACAACATAATTATCGCTAACCACTTCATTAGAAGTGTTTGATAACTAGGACTAAGACTACGACATGAAAGAGTATCCCCGCTAGTTGCTCTGGTCGAGAAGCGGCTGAATCTTGGGAACATGGAGCAGTAATCTAACTGGCAGGTGAAGATCCCGAGACTTCACGACTTTCCGTCTTAGCTCGATGAGGCGCGAAAAACGACGTAATGTCACACTGGCGCTTCATAATCACTGCGAACTTTTAGTTAAACTTACTCAAAACAAATGGTAAAACAACTAAGTTCGAGTTTGGTCGAGGTTTGGTCGAGATTGGAAGCAAACTTTGGGAGTCAGAAAACGTATAAAAATCGTACTAGGTCGACTGTCACTAGCCTCGAAGCTCATCAACTTGCCGAGGTCGCATAGTTTGAAAGGTCAAGTCGTTCATTAAGGATAGGTAATTAACAGCAACAAGGCCAACAACTGGTTCTACGAAGGGGAGAGATGCTAAATTTTTTCCGTTGAAAAGGTCGAGTCATTCTTCTATTCCAGGAATTTAGCTTTATATCTAAAGTCCTGGCCAATTTGACGATTTGTTGTCTTGAATCCGGTAAGCTAACAAAAATATACAAGGATTTGTTACGAGAAAAAAAATGTTGGGGGGGGGGGGGGGTAAAACCCCCAAACCTCCCTCTGGATACGGGCCTGCGTGGCTTTACCTCTAATCTTCAGAAATTGTTTTGTTATCTGTCCTTGAGTTGAGTGGCAATGAAAAAAAGAGTACAACAATTCTCATTCACCAAATAGTCTTTAACAACTGTAATCGCCGATCCGGTGTCTACTAACATTGGTACATTGTAAGATACACATTCACCGTTTACAAAGGTAGCACAATTAATGGCCATAATATCCGAACTGTCGATCTCATGTGTAACATATAGCCAAGGACCAATGTGTTTTGATAACCCCCACAGATGGAGTCAGAGGGGGTGTTATGATGGCAAGAGAGATATGACGAAAGGGTAAACACCAAGCAATACAAGTGAACCTTTGAAAAGCAAATATATTTTATCCTATGTGTCATCGGTTTTAACAAACGATAACAAAATATTACACCATGCGGTTGACAAACTGGTTGAAGGACCACATCCCCAGTTACTTATCGTTTTTCGACGGCTGCTGTGTTGTGCCTGCTTTTCGGTTTCTCTTAAGACGTGTGCAACTGGCCCGGAAATGCTCTTCTTCTCCGCAATTATAGCAGGTTCTTGTGTTTTTTTTCTGTCTACTTTCTTTGATCAACTGACCAAATCAGCAACTACGGATTCCAGCTTCTTTAAACGGTCGTCTTCAGGATGAACCGTTGCGGTTTCAAACTATTTCACCCGGTCACCTTCAGGATTGGTAATATTTCCCATGGCCGCCACTTGTAGGGGATGCACTCCCGCAATTATTCCCGTTTCAATCTGATTTTTCGTTAGCTGTTCTGTTTAGCAGACCGATTCCTAGGCTGATATATTGTTAATAAGCGCCTCAAGGGTGGCAGGGGATTCAACTTGCAATTCTACTCGCAAAGACTCGTTAAGACTTTTCAAAGATGAAAATATCGCGCGATTTTTCATCTAGACTTGAGTAAACCCTTTGAGGTAACTGTCATAGATGGCTCGCGAATTCCGCTATCGAAATTCCTTTTTCGTGTTTCAGTGTGGCAAATTTATTCTGGAACACCGCCGGATTCTGCTTTAGGAAATTTTTCTCCAATTCGCGATAAAATATTTCCAAACATCAGCTGCACTTTTTTTTTAACAAAGCCGCCAGTAGTTTTGCGTTCCCTGCTGCGTCCAACCCGTTGAACTCGACGCAAATTTCAAAGTGACTGCGCCAGGCTTCCCAATCAGCAGACTCAGTGCCACCAAACTGGTCTAGCACTTTAACCCTTGGTTTACTAACTTTTCCTTGAGCCATATTTCCGCTCTACCATTTGCGCATATGTTGATACGCTAGGTTCATGTATGGCTGACTGTATTTACAAAAATTTGAGCATTTATACAAGAGAAAGAAAGGGGAGACTAAAAGGTAATACGCCAACAATGAGGTCCAGTAAAGATCAGTCTCAGTGAGATCAGGTCGGGTCACAGGGTTAGAACAGTGTCAGGTCAATGTGTCAGGTTAAACCTACGCTGCGTATAGTCATAAGATCAACACGTTGAGCCAATTTACAACCTTATAGAATTATCGAGGAAAAAATTTAAAGCAGCAAATGAGTCAGACGAAGTTAGCGTTCTATACCAGGTCGTTGCCAAATCTGTTGTAGATTTGTTTAGTCTTGTGCATAATCCATCACCCATAATTTTGCCAAGTGCCTTTGAAGAGCTCGTCCCCCTATATACAAAATAAAAGAAATATACAAAAGAAAAATGTCCCACTAGAAAACATTCGAAAAGGCGAAAAGCAGTAAATACGTCGCATGGACAACGATTAGTATTAGGAAATAGAAAGTAAGGAAAGTAGTAGTTAGCGGGTATTGTCTAATTGAAAAATATGTCGGTTCGGAAGAAACCGCTCTGTGCTGGGCACCTTTGATTCCTTCCGGCATCCCAAACAACATCCCATTCCGCATTCGCATTCCCAACATCAACATCCCATCCCATCCCATCCCAGTGCTCGTCAAGATTGTTGTCAGCAAATACCTAAGTGTTATACCTAGGCTAGACGGGACAAGTTAATGATAATCAACTCCGACTACCTGAGTTAAATGTGTTTAAGTGAGTCGTCTAGAAACAACATTAACGCTAATGATAATCAACTGTTAACGAAGTTTCCGAATTGATGAAGGTGAAACTTCATTAACTATGACCAACATTAGCTAATGCCAAATTAAAGTCCCGTCTAGACAACTTACCTGATTAAGTTAGGACTAGGATGACAAAATAGCACTTCGTCACATCATAAAACGTTTTTCTCATATAAATATATAAAAAACAACCAATACGAATAAAAACCGGATCGGTCTCTTTTCTAGTGTAGGCCTTTTTCAAAATAATATTGGCGTATAGGCATAAGCCTGTTGCCAAAGTTTATTATTAAAAACGTACATTTAAAATCGGGTAGGGAAAGAGATATAACAGAACGCTATCACATTGGACGGCCTTTGCAAACTGGCAAGCCCTTCACCGTAAGTTTCCATCTATGTTAGAGAAGGTTTACTGTTGGGGAAAACCTTTACGTTTTTGGGATTCTATTGCAGACAAAGAGTTGAAGCTCGAAACTTCAAGAGGAGAACACGTTATAAATTAAAGCTTGGACACAATCTAATATTCGCCTATTTATAACCAGGCTGTTCCGTCGTTGAATATCTGTGTAGGCCTTAACTGATCACAAATGCACGCAAATAATGCTCTGAAAAAAAAATTCATCGGCTATTCGTGAAAACGTAATTTTTTCGTCGTTCGAATGGGCTTTCTGTCGAGAATGTGTTTAATTATGTGAAGGTGCTACACCTAATAAAGCATTGAAAAGGTTTAAGCTTGGTAAAGCATATTTCTTCGCTTCGGAAAAAGTCTACTTTCCGAAAATGAACAACAGGGATGTGAAAGAAAGGATNAGGTGCTACACCTAATAAAGCATTGAAAAGGTTTAAGCTTGGTAAAGCATATTTCTTCGCTTCGGAAAAAGTCTACTTTCCGAAAATGAACAACAGGGATGTGAAAGAAAGGATCCCCTTTCACTTCCATACATTTTTTCCGTAAAAAATAGCAAAAGTGCTATTCGGATAGAAGGGATCCCTCTCCACACTTTTTGCCTGCATATGAAGGCGTTGAAAGTACACATAGCATGGTGACGGCTTATTTATGAAACTATAGCTTTTGATTGATTGTGTCTCCTGTTTCTCGCTAATCTTTTACGCAAGATGAGCAGCTAGAAGAGAATTAAAGTTTCTCCAAGAAAACTTGGAAAAACAACTTCACTTGTCAAAGGTGTAAGCGGAAACACGTCCATCGTTTGCGGTTCAAAATACTTTCTGATAGGAAAGTGACAGGAAAAATACTTTTTGACAGAAAAGTGTTTAAATATGTGAAGGTGTAGCCTTAAGCATAGGCTGAAGCTTCATGAAAGTGAACTTTCAGTTTGTCGTCTGGACACTAATCAACTATTCCCCGTTCTGGGACGAGTTGAGCAACATTAAAAGTTAATGATATTTAGCGTCCCGTCTAGCCTAGGTATTAGGCTATGCCATTGCACCCGGTCCGTGTATAGCCAAAAATGAGCTGGAACCTTACGCCAGGTAAACAAAAAAATTACTGTTAAATGGAAATTGAAATAATCTTAAAGATAAGTTATTTTTGACATTTTTAATTGCCTTTTAGTTCATAATGCTTTGTTGGCAACAAGGTTACTTTTGCCATCGTGTTCAAATGCTGAAACATGTATAAGAAATTGGAGCTTTGTACTCCTATAGGTCTCCTTAGAGACCCATTTTAGTAGTAGAGCCTGACATGCACTGTTAAATGTAAGGTGCACTTGGCGATTTTCCTACTATAAGTTGGTCTTACACAAGAAGGGAACGATTAACTAGTTTCTTTGAGTATGAAGTAACACAGGCTTCAAAGTTGCCTAATTGAAATAAATTTTTTGTGACGGCTTTTAAAGTTGTTCTTGCACGGATTATGTATTTAACATTCCTAGGTTGCAACAAGAGCCGTATCCAGGATTTGGTTCGAGGGGGGGAGGGTTAGTACATTATGTGGATATGCATTAATTTTACCTAACCAACGTGTTAATAGATTAATTAGAAATTATGTTTTCTATTATACTATATCAATTATATATAACTAATTATATTATTTAATTATATTATGTATTCGACTTGAGGTTTCTTAGCCTTGCCTAACTGATAGATAATATTAAAATTGTCGCTTTTTCATAACATAGACACAATTTTCTGTTCAAATAACACAGTCAGGATAAAATTGAGACTAGCCATGGCGACTGTCGAGTAAAAATCTCTACCGCATCTCATATCTTTCTATTTCCTAAACTGCATGACAACAAGTGACCCTAACTTCTGGTGCGAGTCTTTACAGGCTGTTTCTGCGTGAAAAAATGTAAGTTCTGCATAGAAGCACCGTCTTCAGACGGGAAATACCAAAGCTGGGGAAAACGCTGTAGCCAAATAACCTGAAACCTTAATTTTCTTTTCCCTGTGACACCGAGAGTGTGAGTTTTCACTGAGTTTTCACTGAGTCTTGACACTTGAGTTTTCTTGTCCCTGTGACGTTTGAAATATCGGGCGTCTAAGGAGACCTAAGTAGTAGCTGAAGCTTTGTCGTCGAGTCAAGCTCAGAAGATTGGTTTTAAAAACCAGCCGGTATCGTTATAAAAACTTAGAAGAAACTCCTGCGGATGAGCATGCTACAACAGAATTATCGCTAACCACTTCAATAGAAGTGTTTGATAACCTGAGACTGGGATTGTCTAAAGACATAGAAGAAGTACCCACTAGTTGCTCTGGTTGAGGAGCGACTGAACCTGGGAACCTGAAGCGGCAATCTGACTGGCAGGTGAAGATCCCGTGACTTTACAATTTTCCGTCTTGGGCTCGATGAGGCGCAAAAAACGACGTAATGTTACACTGGAGCTTCATAATCACCACAAACTTTTAGTTAAACTTAATCAAAACGAAAGGTAAAACAACTAAGTTCGAGTTTGGTCGAGCTTTGGTCGAGATTGGAGTGTCGACTGTCGAGATCTTTTTCTTTCTATACAACGTTGGGGGTCAGCAAATGTTCGGAGTCAGAAACCGTATAAAAAACGTACTAAGTCGACTGTTACAAGCCTGGAGCGCATCAACTCGCCGAGGTCGCATAGTTTGAAAGGTCAAGTCTCAAGTCGGTTCTACCGGATAGCTAATTATCCGGAGCCACTGGAAAAAAATTAGCACCTCTCCTCTCCATAGAGAGGGCATGGATGCTAAATTTTTCCCGTTGAAAAAGTCGAGACCTTCTCCTATTCAAGGAATTTATCTTTATATCTATAGTCCTGGCCAATTTCCCGTAAGCTAACAAAAATGTACAAGGATTTTTTACGAGAAAAAAATTTCGGGGGGGGGGGGGGTTAAAACCCCTTACCCCCCCTGGATACGGGCCTGGTTGCAACCACAGTATAAAGGTTTGCACAGTAGGATAACACGGGTATCTTTCAATGTAAAGGTTTTGGGTCCGGCTTTCTCGGTCTCTAGAGGATGTGGAGGTACTCACAGAACATAGGAGGGATGGATTCACAGACTTGTCCATAGTACCCTGTAAGTAGGCATTCATAATTTACTAGAGAAAGGGTTCGAGAAGAGAGCAAAACATTTCCAAAACGGGGACTCGGGTACCCTAGGGAGTTTTGGACTGCAGTAAGGTCCTACCTGGATTGAGCTTTGTAAACCGTCGTAACGTTTATTGAGCTGCACTGGGAGGTTTGCGAATGTACCCTTTGATAGTATGGCCTTTTTACCTGAATGTACTCTGGGGACCGAGAAGGTCGGTCCAAAACCTTTACATTGGAAGATACCCGTGTTATCCTACTGTGTAAACCTTTATACTGTGGTTGCAACAGTTTTAAAGGGATGATTTTCAATACATTGGCATTTGAATTGTGAAACAAGGGAACTACAAAACTGAAGGTTGGAAGCTCCGATAGGCTATTTTTCAGTTGTTCCCCTTTCTTTGGGCGCCTTGGGTTATGCTGCGCGACCTAACCAGTACTCAAATTAAATTTATGGAAAAAAATCATGAAGATAATTACACGTTTTTGCCCCTTGTTTGCGGGATTTTTACGGGTTTTATCCCCTGCATCAAACCTCTCCCGAAGGCCTCCAAAATTTTTGGCAAGGATGATTGTGGCACGTTGTCGCAGAGAACCTCCGTCATGCTTTGAATTGTTTTGACTACGACTTCCTTGAAGTCTTCCACTTCGTAAGATGGGTGACCTTCTAAATCTACAGAATGAAAGATGAATCAGGAATCTAAAAGTATAAAAAATGTACATAGAAAATAATATGCAAAAAAATAAAATAATGTACTCTACCTTCATTTTCGGGTTCCGTTTCTTTAGCCGGTTGCAAACTTGCAGCTTCTTGATTGTCTTGGGGTTGAGACATCTTAAAAGTAACTTGCCTTACTGTCGATGATACAGTAGCTAAAACCTGGCGGTCTGGAAAAAAGAATGTATCGTGCTCAACGTAAAATTCTTTGAACTTGCCCGCTCTTGTTTTTTGCTCACGGAGCAAAAGAATAGATACATTCCTTCTTGCTATCGATTTACGTTTAAACTCATTTTCATAGTTCCCGCTATAAGGAAGATGGAGTCAAGCAGGTCGGGCCAACCCTCACTCTCAAGGGATTAGCCAGAAGGCTCAATAAGTTGTGACAGAAGGCTCAATAAGTTGTGACAGAAGGCCCATAAGAAAAGGGCCAGACCTCCTCTCTATCCTACTCTATGGGAAATGTCTACATTAGAGTTCTAGTTACATTGAGAAGTGACATGATAACGACGTCAACTTCTATCCGGACTAACAACGTTCAAGAACGACAGCCTGCAGACATCTGTTGACGATGGTTGAGCTTCGTCTACACGAAACGTAAAAGCAATCTCGATCTGCATCGTTATACTGCAGCTTCTCTGTTCTACTAATGTGCGACGTTGTCGTAATCTAAACAAAATGCTGTTTTTGAAGAAAATATTTTTTTTATCAAATTAGTCCAAATAAATTTGTCATAAAAAATATTTTTCTTTTTTACTTTTTCTTTTACTTTTTTATTTTTTTTACTAATTTAACTTGACAAAAATGAAGACAACAATGAGAGACGCCATTTTGTTGGCGGGAAGTTCAGACGTGTTTGAAGCGCGCTCTTGCTTTTGTCGTGTTTCATCGGTGTACCCAAGTTTTGTTTGGATTGATTTTGTTGCTAAGTGTAGTTCGGTGCTTTACGCACCTTTGTCGATTGTTTTTATAACGTTTAGTTTCCGCTTTGTGTATGAACGAGGACTTTTAAGTGTTTAGGGCTTAGCCCAGTGACGAAATGTTAAGGACACAGGAAAACTCGCCCGTAAAAGGGGGAATCCGTTTTTCTCAAGCCGGCCCGTCCCGTGCTCTTGAAGAAATTGAAATAGACTCGCCCAATCCAACCGTCACACTTCAACCTCAAGTGAAATGTCAAACCTGTGGAGACCTCTTTCAAAAAGACAAGCCTGCGGCTAAAAACTGCAAATCGTGTCGGGAAAAAAAACTGAACTCAGCTCAAGCTCAGAAACGCCCTATGCTTTCCCCTTCGGACGACCTAGCGTTTCGCAAAAGGTCCTTTTCAATCGATGACCCTACGCAAACGTCTACGATGGATTTCATCGTATCCACGCTTAGGTCGCTGAAAGATAGCAACGACCATCTGAATCAGGAAATTATGGCACTTAAAGCGGAAGTTATTGGACTTCGCAAAGACCTTGAAGAAGAACGCGGGAAACCTCCCTTGAAGCCTACTGTTAGAGATAAGCAACCAAATCAATGCCAAGCCCCCTCGTCCTCTGCTCAAACAAGCACTTGGACACAAGTTGTTAGGAGGAGAGCTAGACCACCACCCAAGGTGTC
>JAGJRO010000604.1:0-21876 GCA_022832285.1 Lepidurus apus apus
TGATGCATAGCGTAATCAATTAACAATGATTGAGATCAACATACACACTAACTTGTCCCAACGTTTAGATCTACTACTACTACGCTAACTTGTCCTACTAACTTGTTGAAACCCACTAACTTGTTGAAACCCACTAACTTGTTGAAACCCACTAACTTGTCCTAAAGTTTGTCTCAGTGCAAAACCTCTACTGTCCAAGGAAACGGGAAATTCCTAATTGAAAACCAGGGGAACGAAGAAAAACAAACTCAACTAGTTATATTATCATCTTGGAAAGCCAATGCCCATGGTGCCATGCAACGCCATCCAGAATACCAAGAAGCTACACACAACTTAACCAGCAAATGTGCCAAATTAGTCAGAAATAAGCCAATCAAAAAGTGATTCACTTGTTTTAATCTATGAATGTGTTCAATGTGTTTAAACCAGCATGTACCAATACAAATTCTGCAACTCTCGAATAACTGACTTGTACAAGACTCTTTGAAATACCAATCTTTAGTAATAAATCCTGGGATGCACTTTAGAATACTTTGGAGACTTCGGTGGTACAAATAGGTCGTAAAAGGTTAAGTGGATTATACATAATTCGTTTTGTATTATGTTCGCACGAATAGGGTATAGAAATAGTAGGTTTAGATTATTCACTGAGTATAAACAACAGGTCCAAAAAATTTTTTGGCGTTTCATAGTTTTAATATACCGTATACTCTTTTTGCCCGATTGTTGAAATTACAAAAGGTGATCTCCGCTCATGAAGGTCAAGATATTGTTCAACAGGTGCATTTGTTAAAGGTTTCACCTTCAGAAAAGCAGAAGAACCGTACTATATTGTCCTGTTAGTCATATTTGACATGTTTTAATGCATGTTCAGAAAATAGCGATCCTTTTCCTAGCGAAGATTATTTGAACTTTCCCGCTTTTACTGAGCTCATTCAGCTATCGATTTGATCCTCAGTTCCTTCTCGCGGCTCCTCCCCTGAAGGAAGGCGGAGCATTCTTCCCAGAGAACGAGCCTGACTGGTGAAAGGACCTTGTTACGCGAAAGCCCATAAGGAGGTAGTACCTTGCTCTCTCTATAGTTCTCTATGAGAACGCCCGTGAAAGGCCAAGAGTGGCAGTCAGAGAGAGCGAGAGGAGAAGCGCGCGAGTTTGAAAGACGGAGTTGCCGTTTTGATTGTTGTAGAAGTCCCCGAGCTAAATCCCCACTTTAAATAAACCACCCTATCTAAATTAAATTAAAACTGTGTACACCTTCTTCCCAAGCCAGTTTTCCTCCTTTTTTTGTGAAATCCGTTAGCGTCAATCATAAGATACGCTACAATAGTATCTAAAAATAAAGTAAAAATTACTTTTATGTAGTTGATAAGTTAGAGAATAACCCCTCCAAAGGTTTGTTTTAAAATCGCTCTCCTGATTTTGTGCGAGATTTTAAAACCCCAAAGTGATGATTTAGTACGCTTTGGACTGAACCATTTTCACTACTGAAAAACATCCTGTGGAACACACTTGGCAACGCTGCGCAAACCCGCGTTCAGTTTGGATTGCCAGCCAAACGCAAGAAAATGCCGGCTATACAGCCGCGCCCACAGTATAGAAGTTTACACAGTATGGTAACAGGGCTATCTTCCAATGTTAAGGTTTTCTGACGACCTTCTCGGTCCCCAGAGTAAAAGGCCAAAAAATCAGGTAAAAGGTAAAAAATCAGGTATTCAGGTAAAAGGCCAGAAAATCAAAGGGTACATTCGCAAACCTCCCAGTGCAGTTCAAAAAAGGTCACGACGATTTACAAAGCGCGCGTTGCCGATAGGACCCTATGTCAGCCCAAAACTCCCTAGAGTGCCCGAGAGAAAGGTCACCAGTCCACCGTTTTGTGAATGTTTTGTTCTCTTCTCGAACCCTTTTACTAGTAGATTAAGAATTGCGAATGTACCCTTTGATTTGCCTACCATGAGGGTACATGGGCAAGTCTGGGAATCCATCCCCCGTATAAGCTTTCGTACCCTCACATCCTCTTGGGACCGAGAGATTTGTCAGAAAACCTTAACATTGGAAGGATACCCCTGTTACCATACTGTGTAAACCTCTATACTGTGGCCGCGCCTCTACAACGTTGACTTTTGTTGTTTTCATTAATCATTTTGACAAAATCGCGCGTTAACTTGCACTAACTGGATCTAGGATGATTCCTATATCGAGAGGGAGTATAACTGTAAGTTTTCGTTTAGATATTTCAAGTCTATTATGTATTTTTTTAAAAAAAGGCAATCAACTAGTTTTCTTATGGCAAAACACACGGGCAAATCGCACAACACCCAAGTCCAAATTGTACCCCGGTATTTCGTTTTGTACAGTCGGAGGAGCCTCCTGTTTTCATGGATGTTTGGTCTTATTTTTCGTGTTCTTCAAGCGTACAAGAGCTCATTTGATAGCCAGGACATCAGGCCANTAGCCAGGACACCAGGCCATCGGAAGAGTATAGTTTTAGGCTACAGTTTTGTCTTCACGTAAAGTGAAAAATAAATTACAGAAAAGTGTCCACACAGTCCCATACCTCCTCTAGCGAAGCTAATCCCTCTTCCATGACAAACAAAAGGTCCAAGCAAAGAAAGTGCTTGGCGACCGTGAATCCAAAAACTGTATTTTTAACTCTTTTTGGACAGCATTTTATTGACTGACCTGCTCCTTAATTAACTGGCGAGTTTGGAAGGGACAACGCGTTGAGAACCCTACCTGAGCGTAGAAATAGGCAAGCAATGTCAGTATTGGTCTAAACAGGGGACAAGCACTGTGATTCGTCAATTCTGAACTCCATAAAGCCTGGTTCATACTACCGATCAAAATCAAAAAATCACAAGTCAAAATCAAGAAAAGCACTGACTGGGGGCGTGGTTTGGTCTGACCTGTACCAATCAAATAAGATTGAATTTGTGTCCTTTGATTGTTGTGATTTGTGTGACTTACCATGTTGCCAAGCAAAGTTGTATGAAAAACATACAGGAAACTTTGGCTTTTGAGCAGATAAATAATAAATGAAACTGTAAAAAGCCATCCGGATTTACTGAATTAGTATTTATAAAGTTTTATGTTGCAGCCAAAACAACTTGCGCTCAACAAAACCTTATAATACTAATTCAGTAAATCCGGATGACTTTTTACAGTTTTATTTATTATTTATCTGCTCAAAAACCAAAGTTTCCTGCATGTTTTTCATACAACCTTTCTTGGCAATGTAGTAAGTCACACAAATCACAACAATCAAAGGACCCAAATTCAATCTTATTTGAACGGTACAATAATAAGTCAGACCNTATTATTTATCTGCTCAAAAACCAAAGTTTCCTGCATGTTTTTCATACAACCTTTCTTGGCAATGTAGTAAGTCACACAAATCACAACAATCAAAGGACCCAAATTCAATCTTATTTGAACGGTACAATAATAAGTCAGACCAAATCAGACCAAACCACTCCCCCAGTCAGTGCTTTTCTTGATTTTGACTTGTGCTTTTTTGATTTTGATCGGTAGTGTGAACCAGGCGACGATCAATAAATTCGGTACTGTACGCTTTGGGAACTCTTCAAATGTTAATCTTTAATCGCCCGTCCTCTTTACAAACTCTCGCTCTCTCTCTCACTTCGTACTTTCACCACGCCTTTACCCCTCATGTCTGTCCTCTCACTCGCTTGCTCTCCGGCTATCAACGAGCGCCGCTAGCATGGCTTCCTTCTCCCGCCAGACTAGCGAACCGTTATACTCGGCCTTCCCTGACCCCAAAAATCATAACAGAATGGAAAGAAATTAGAACAGTGAAAATACCACCCAGTTCTTAATCTACTACAAAGGCTAGACATAAAATCCCCCCCTTTTAACCACCAAATTTGCAAACTTACCGCAAACGAAATCACTCGCCAGGGCCACAAGTAATATAACCACAGTATATTGTCACGCTCTAATCTGACAAACGGTTTAAATTGGCAAGATGAGCGTGTGTTCAGAGGAACGATGGACTTTTAACGTTGTATTTTAAAGCTCTAACTAAGTAAACTCTCTAAAAGGGATAGTATAGTTCAGTGACAGAAATAATTGACAAACTCTCAGGACCCCAACTAGTCCCGTACGTTTCACAAAACACTATGTGCGATCAAAGACACCGCAATAGACGCAATAAGTCAACGCGGGTTGCAAAAAAAAAAAAAAAAAAAAAAAAAAAAAAACACTATACGGGACACTTCATGCCATCTAGGGGTAGTTATCCCGAAAATAGCTAAGCTCCACAAAACCCCTTAAAATATATTTGCAACAAGTCCGTCTGATTGAAAAGTTAAAATATTAAAAATGTTTAAAATGCGTTAAAATATTAAAAATGGATTAAAATATATATTTTGTTGGAACTGATCATTCGTCTATTGGGGAATTTTTTCATCTATAAAAATCGACTTTTGCGAAAACCAGTTTAAAAAGGATACATTTGGACTAGGATTCGGTCTAAGTGAAACTTACAATTTACTGTGCGATTTACTCAAACTTTTACCATTACGCTATCTCTGTTAATATTAAGCTAATTTTTCCTGACGAAGGACATAATTTTTTTACAGAACTGGGAATAAAATTAAACCTACATGAAGGCAATTAATTAGTGCAAAAAAATCCACCAACTACCATTCCTAAAAAGATCGTCCACATCGAATACATCTGAACTGTAGTAGCAGCACTCTTGGAATTTTTCTGAACTTGGTCACAATTCATGCTCTTGAGAAGGACATCCATCACTGCCGTCAAATGCTGACGTTGCAAAGCTTCGCATTTAGATTTAGCTTGTTGAATCTGCTCCGTCAAACAACTATTGGTGTTAATCAGAGTCCTGCGAAATTAAAATTAAGTTAATATAAATGATTACAAAATCATCACAGAATGAAGTAAAAAAAAGTTATCTTTTACCGGCAATCATTTTCTTTCAAAACTCGTGGGGTCAATACCAAATCGGAAGGCCAGTGCATACTAAAGTCTAGTTTGTTACTGGTTGCGCAAGTTTTAGCAAAAGTAGGTAAGGCTTCGACGCAAGTCAACGGATAGCTAGCCAATGCTAAGAATCAAAACCAAGAATACATTTTAAAAAAAGAGTAAGAAACAATAGTAAAACGAAATTAAAAAATGTCAAATTTAAAAAACGCGAAAAAAATATAACGAAATCTTCAAAAATTAAAAAGTACTAAATCGAAAAAAATTATCGAAAAATTCAAAACTTGACGAAATAAAACACCAATACTTTTTTCCATAAAAACTCAAGAACAGTAGCAAAGTAACAAAATGAAATAATAAATTTTACCTTTTAAAAATTGTACACAAGCTTCGCCTCTTGCGCATTACCTGTTAAGTTCGTGGCATTGTGACCGCAAAGATAGTTCCAGACGTTCGACAGTGCGATGGACCTGAACTTGGGTACGCGGTCAACTAGTTCCTTCTCACAGGTTTCGTTCAGGGGTTTTAGCATCGCCTGGATTGTGCTAATTAAGCCATGGAATTAAACACAAATAATAAACTCAATAAAAACAGCACACAATATATTTTTTTTAAAATTTACGTGCACTTCTGCACTGCCCAGCTAGCAACCCGGCCAGGAGCAATAGAGGCTGGTGAATCATCGGATTCGGATAGTAAAGCTTCGGGTACGAAAAGTTCCGAGCGTTGAATCAAAGTCGACTGCAAAAAAAAAGAAATAACTTAAAGATCTTAAAATTACCATATTAAATAACTCAAGTCAGACTTACATTAAGGTGAATGGAACACTCGCTAAGGGTTTTCTCGGTGAATTTTGCTATTGTAGAATTTCTCGGCTCTGCAGAAGGAATACCCGTAGCACTGCTCGGAATGGTAGAATTGGCGAAGCTGCTTTCGCTCGACGTTTCATGAATTTGAACAGATACACCCCCTTCAGCTTCTTTTGTAGTACCTGTGGCTTGTTCCCTAGGTTGTTCGTTCACTAAATTTGCAAGTGGTTTCCGCGCTAAACCTTCCTCGTTGGAAGATACCAAAACGGTAGTGCTGTTATGACTCAATGTTGCAAAGGAAAGAGTGGTAGGCGCAAGGATCTTATCCTCGTCGGCAAGGGACTTTCCTTTCCGATCTTCAGATAAGGGTGTTGGAATTATGTCACGGTTGGCAGTAGAACTAGGAAGCAATGAGGTGCTGGTAGAAGAGGCCGTCGATGACGTAAACTGTTGCAATGTTGTACTTTTTGTAGGCAACGTTGTATTTTCAAGGGCTATAGGAGAACGTGGGGTAGTTGGTAGAACTTCCGAGGTCTGGATTAAGAAAAAAAGAAATTCAATAAGAAATATTAAGAAACATTGTTGAATTAAGCGATTTAATTCAAAGTTACTTACTGCAGCAACATGTGGAGTTCCAACAGAGGCGGACGCAATAACAGATGGAGTTTCAGGCGAGGAGGATGCAGGAATAGTTGAAGTAATCGTAGGGCCGGGTGTAGTAATAGGAGTCTCTGAAGAGGATGCTGCAATAGTTGGTGGATTTTCGAATGAGACGGAGCGTATCGGTTTTGTAGAGTGGCCTAATGATGAAGTGGTTTGTTCACGACCGATGGATGGACTCTAAGAAAAAGAAGATTACAGTTGCACACTAGCCATCCAATTTCTATTTTTTTTTACTAACCTGACTTTCGGTAACCCCGGTCAAAATAGGAAGTCCTATTGTCGTTGAAGTCATTGTAGTAGTTTCTTCAATCGGTTTCGAATTATCATTGTGATCCATAGGTGTCGTCGAAGCTTCCGAAGCAGGACGATTTTCGTCACCCAAAACCATATGAGGAACTCCGGTTACAGGAGCTAACTGAGCATGATCCAATACTGAACCGAAAACAACTGCAATACAAAGAAATGGTAAACGCATTAATGAACCGCCAAAACTAAAACCTTCGACAAGATGTAAAGAGAACATACATCAAAAAGGTTCGAAAGGGGCATGACATTTAAGAAAAACGATTTTAAATGGTCGTCATGGTGATATCTATAAAGCTATTGCTCTTACACTATTCATCAAACTCTACTCCATTTGAATAATCCAAAGGAATCAGGTTAAAAAATGAGAAATATATAGGCCATCGACAAACTTAGCACCGTCACTAATAACATGAACACAAATGACTTTGGCCTTTTTAAAATTTTAAATCTTACTAACTACAGAAATTTTGAATTTTGCAATTACTTTAATTTAAATTACATAACTGTACAAGAAATTACTTTTTTAAAATTAATGAATTTTCCAAGTATTATTGTTAGATTCAATTCGTTAAAATTCCTGGTTCTCTTACATATCACTAATATATCACAACTAAGTCACACAATTGGACTTTTTCCACAGAAGCTGAGGGCACCATAAGTTATATTAAGCTCAATCTACTTACATGCAATTGCTATATATGTATAATGAAACTTTACAGATATAGTATTTAATTCAAAATATAGTATTGTAAACGGAGTTGCATTTATAAAATTGTAAATTTTCGTGTGAAAAATTGGATTTCGTGTATAACTTATTCCAATAATTATGTCATATTTTACAGTACACTAATGGGCAGATTGATTACACCTACGTACCTGCGAAAAACAGCAAGATGGGCCAAAATATCACTCCTAAACTTGCCATGACAATAGCCGGGTTATTAGTGCCGTTGGTGAAGTTCAGTTGGAAAGTTTAAAATGCAGTCCGACACCGGCTGACTCTTGCTAGTTTCGTAGTTTTCGATTGGTGAGATTAAGAACAAGGACGGAATATTAAAATGTTTGTCGTGTGGGCTACCGCGGTGTCGACGTGGACAGACTAAAATCACATCGATGAAGATGCCTTGTTGGTACCTGGCTCAGACCCACACGGAAAAAGCAATACTGAATGGATAGAAAACCTTAACTTTTTCTGTCCTCTAAAGCTGACTGTACGTCGTGTTTGTTTACTCTTGCCAAGTCTCCCATACGACCTTTGAATCCGAAAAAAATATGACAAAATAAACGTGTTGCGGCTACTATAGACTGACTAAACCTAAAGGCACTGCTGCTTTCAAAGTAGGCCTCCAAACTCCTGAAAATGGTATATTTTCCCCATAATAGGAAACGATCAAATAAGTCTAATACTTTTGTTAGTTTACAATTTTTTCTCGCGATTTTCGCAATTGTGATTAATCTTTCCTAAATATAATAGTTAAAGCGAAAAGAATCGCATGGCTAGACTTGAAATAGGTAATTACTACACTTTGCTCTACACTTACCGAAAGTATATTATTGTTCTTCACTGCAGACAACAATCAACTAACAAGGAACACTAGCGACACTTAAACCGAGTTTGAAGTATAACGTTGCGAACATCAATAGACCGTTGCGAACACCCCTCAACGCCGTATGACGAAACAAGGAAATTTTGCATATTTCATTGTTGTCGTAAAGCTCCACGGACGCTAAGCAAGCGAAAGTGTCCGGATTCGTAACGGTTCGGATTTCGGTATTGTCTTGTCGGATAAACCTTTTGATAGTTGTGTATTTACAAGGTTGTAGTAGAAAGTTGTGGTACTAAGGAGAAACAATAGAAAAAAAGTTTTTTTACGCATACACGAAAAATTTCCGTTTTCCGGAGAATTAGTTAAAAGGAAATGAAAATGAAGACAAGATGAAACTGAGAACAAGAAATTTATTTATCTCCTGTCCAGGTCTCCTAAGAAAGCAAATATAATTAAATTCAGACTATTGCGACAGCTATTCCCTTCTCTCACCCTCTTTACATATTACGTATCCCAAGTGAACAAGTAAAATCTAGTTCAATCTAAAAACAGAATAGGCACCAGGGGAATATTTTCATACCATTTCGAACGGCTATAAGTTTTAAGTGAGGCTTGTATCCGCCTAAGAAAAACAAAACACTATTGTCTAATGACTTGTTCTGCGAATCCTTTTGACAAGAAGTTTATATTACGAAACTATTAATTATAATGACATCATTTTATAACGAAAAGCTACTTTTGTCAAAATTCCACAATCATACTACAAATACGCATTTTGCCAAACCATTCGAGTTTGCAAAGGAGAACCGAACCAACGTCATTCGCAGTTCACACCCTTCAGGTTTCACACCTGTGCCACCGCGAGCGACCGAAAAAAAGTTCCACATTCTCAATAACCAGCGCGCAGCCAGCGTGCACCGGTCTGAAAAAAGGCGTGGCGTATCGGCGCCTAAAAAGGAAAAGGTAAAGAACGTGTCTAAAAAATGGCTCGTTTAAGCGCGAAATCAATTAAAAGTCAATTAAGACAGCTTCTACGGCCTTACTACTTGCTAAATTTAGCACTAAGTCTCTCATACGTGGTGCTAAAGAACCTTAAACCAGTATGCTACTTCATTTTCCCAACATCAGAAGAACCATGCGAGCTGGATATGGTAAGCGATCTATTTTGATTCGTTTGTTTCCTAATTACTTCTTAATTCTTTCCTTTATTTAGAAAGAGTCCGAGATCTTATTCTTCCTCTTGTTCATCATCATGATCCGCGCTAGAAAAACCGGGTCAACTAACATGATCTCTTACTTAACATCAGGATTTATGTACGCTAAAGTCGCAAATCTAGCATTGTGGTTCTACAATGATCCTAGACTGGGTCTTTTATACGGAGTCATTTTCATCCGTAAGTTTCTGAATCTGCAAGAAGGCTCTAAAACCCTTACAAAAAACTCTGACAAACTCTTAAAAATCTTTCTTGTTCCTTTAGTTCAAGCTATGCTGTTGCCAGAACCTTCCTATACTGGCCCTGAGAACATAACCTACTTTAGAGGCAATACATTAGAAGAGGAATTGGAAAGGGACAGGAGAATCACGTGGCTCGTGGCCTTCTACACGGTTTGGAGCCCTTCCTGTGTGAATCTCGCCTCCATTTTCTCCAAACTATCAGCAGAGTATTTGTCATTATATTCCGCTCGTTAAAGTACTAATCGATACTATCTGACTAATCTAGCTATGCTTTGGAAAACCTTAAATTTGGTAAAATTGACGTTGGACGCTACCCTGATGTAGCTAAGAAGTACTACGTAGACGATTCTTCCTTCAGTCGGCAGTTGCCCACCATTATTATGTTCAAAGAAGGCAAAGAAGCCATCCGAAGGCCTTTCGTCGATTCCAAGGGCAAAATTCAGAAGTTTCTGTTTAACGAGGTAAAAACCTTCCCTTAAAAAAATTAGTGAAATTTTTTCTCCGATGATTTTAAATTCGAAGGAGATGGCTTGGTTAGGAAAAGTGTTTGATGTTAGTGTTTTTGTTAATAGGAAAATATTGTATCTGATTTCGATCTCAACAATCTGTACACTGAGAAGAAGAGCAATCCCTTGAAAAAGAAGAAGGAAAAGGAACCTAACCACGTCAAAACCGAATAAAGGAAAGGAGAAAGGTTGCCCCCCGAGTTGTTTGTTATGCGTGACACCATAGTCAATAGTCCTAGCTAAATATTTCCTAACTTAAACCCAATACAAAACTTGAGACAGATAACTGCCGTTTACCTTCGGATTTTTATTCTTTATTTATACAGGGGGCCACTTCAGTTCCACTTCACTGTGCAAAGACTGGGGCAACCACTCTTTGTACTGTACCAACAAAACTGCACCAAAATGAACATAAAATAAAAATTTACACTTAAATATGCTAATCAATAATGAATGAGTGGTTTCTTTTGATACTCACATAAAGGATCTTGGCTCCAGATTTGCTGTATCGCCTCTTTGCTATCCACACCATGACGAGCCAAGGTTTTTAGCAAAGATTCCGTTCTAGGCTGCAGTCTAAGAAAACAAAATCGTTTGGATTTAGGTATGCAGATTTAATTTTAATAACGTGCACAAGTATGAAAACTTACTTCGCCCAAGACTTGATCATAGTTGCAGGCGGGGAAAGCAAAACGCTCGAATAATCACTCAGACGCGGACAAACACTACCGTCTAGGAAAAATCGGGCGAACCATTTATAGCGTTCCAAGCCAGCAGGAAATTCAGTCTCAACCATAGGCAACTCCCAATTCCGACGCCCTGGAATTAAAATATATTGCACATATTAGTACTATTAATCTTTCTTAAATAATTCAAATTGTTTGGTACAAAGTAATTTTCTAATTTACTACATTATAGAGCCAAACTATTTGAAAAGCAGAATTATTTTCAAAAAACATATCAGTAAAGCTTGATTTTTCGAATAAAACCCAGCGATGATATAAGACTTACCAAAGGTAACATTGCGATGGCAAACTACTTTGCCTTTTATAGCGTCGAAGCGAGGAGGGGGCGTGTCTAAAGGCTCGGAAAAGGTGCAAAGACTCGGGCAGTAGGTAGGAATCCATTCCGGTTCCACGGCGGTCACACCCCGGATGTACATTTTGTTGGTTTCAAAGACTTCTTGGTAAACGACCCACTCTGGTATTTTAGAGCGCAGAATAGAGTTCTGGTGCAGAAATACTGGCTCCTCCAAGTCCGAAGTGCGGTAAGCGTACTTCCATTTCGCTTTGTCTTCCATGGCTTTCACCTCTTCGAAGCCAACTTTTCGCGCTATACGGTCAGGCATACCAGAGAGAAGAATCTGTCTCAGCATTTTCGCCTAAACGAAACGACCGGAAATTGTTAGTACTACACCAATCGAAATAAGAAATCTCAAAGACCTTCAAAAACATAAGTAAAATTCACAATAATGCACAATATAAAAACAAAGGCAGGAAAAAACACTTTCTTCTTTGTAAAGGGCAATATCCACCAAAAAACAACTTTGTCTTAAAACAGAGTAAAAAATCTAATTTCCGGTGATATGTTTGTTTTTATCATGCGTGAAATAATAACTGAGATATTAAGAAAATAAGAAGTCTACAGTTCAATCGGGGCCTTTTTGCCATTGGCCAGCGCGGTCACGTGGGACCTGTGACGTAGCAGTCACCAAAATCTCAGTATGCGATTTTGGTGGCTATTGCCCTTTAAAATTTGCAAGGGACTATACAAATATTCTCTTACTTGTATATCGGAAGGAGGCGGCATCTTCGGATCGACAGCCAAATTCATTGTAGGCAACGCTAAATTCACTTCGTTCGTGAGCTGGACCCTTAGTTTCCTCACTTCCCGTAAGGCTTTATTTCTGAGCCCGTTGCTTTCACAAAACTCCAAGTTGCAACCCTCAAACTCGGCTGCTCCTACGGATTTTAGCAAAACCATAGGGTCACCTAGCAAGAAACTATGCCCTGACCCCGCCCACGCTCTACGAGTGGCTTGCCACCTATAAATCAAGAACATTACTTGTTCCGCTTTCCGTTGAAAACGCGGGACATGTTTCGGTTACTTGGCTTGCAATTCTCCTTTGTTAGCAGACACACCATCCAACGGCGTTTCCAAAAGCAACTCCGGAATTGACAAAGCTGCTACCATGCTAACAGTAAGGGGCAGTAAATCGTGCTGGTGACTTAACGCCAGCATTTTCGCGAATCTGGGAGCCACAGGAAAAGCAGCCATTGCTTTGCCCAATGGCGTGATCTTGGAAGACCACTCATCTGCGCGAATAAAAGAATCCAAATCAATCCACTATTCAATTAAATCAGGCAAATTAAATCAATTCAAATGAAATCAAATTAAAGCCAATTAAATCACGCAGGAGATATAAAGATGTCATAAGAGTCATATATACGAAGTGAATGAAAATAAATTTTAAGGTAAAATCAATATTAAGGAATGGGTGGGAAATATTCTACTAAAGGTGAAAGTGACGACTAAAAAAGTAAAATGAAGCTAACAGAACTGAAATAAAGGTAAATGACTAAAAACAAAAACAGTGAGAACAATATTTACGTTTCTTGGCCTCTTTTAAGCGCAGATTCTTAGGCGGCTCCTCCAACGCGCCTAGCAAAATGAGCCGTTCTTCTGCTGCCTGCAACTGTTCTATGGCTGGCGGGGAAGGAAAAGGAAAATTGACAACTTTTTGGATATTCATGGCCTTCATTTGCAAGACCAGGTCATCTATAGGTCGCCCAGCTATATCAGGAGCTGAAAACTTTTCTAGTTCGTCCGTAAACACCGCAGAGGAGTATAGCCTGGCTCAGAGAGTAGAAATATTACAAATTAACACTTTCAAGTATAATAATAAACATTACCTATAGCAATGGCCTGGACCCATACGTCCAGCACGCCCCGCCCTCTGATCAGCCGCAGCTTGGGAAGTCCACATGACTTGGAACGCAGAAACACCCGTGATTTTGTCATATAACTTGGTTTTTACCCTACCAGCGTCCACTACGTACTTAACCAAGGGGATTGTGAGCGAAGTTTCCGCTACATTAGTAGCTACGACGCATAAACGACTCCCTTCAGGACACGGCTCAAAAACCTATTTTAAAAAAAAAATCACTTTCATTTTTCACTTTCTTAGTTATTTGGAGAATTTTTCTATTCATGGCAAACATGAGTTTCTTTAATAAACCCGGGTTTCTTCCAGTAACACCGGCAGTTTCCTCGCCCATTTCGTATCTTCTCAAGGGCAAGTGCTTTCCACAGTGAGAGCATTTTTCCATATTCTATTTTTTTTTTTTTTTTTAATACAGTTACCTTTTGCTGTTTGTGTGTTGGCAATATGGAGTAAAGCGGGAGAACATATAACGGCTGGCCAACAGAAATACCCGTTCCTTCTTCTCCCTCTTCATCGCTGGGAATGTTTCCCAAATCTTCATTCACGTCGTCGTCATCTTCTATTTCATGCTCTATATCTTCTTCCGGAGGCAGAACGGAATAACTACGGAGGATTGTAAAGAATGTCTATCGATTTTGATCTTCAAATTAAGCGGAATTGTTGTTCCTCATACTTGTCCAAGTTGATGTTTGGCAATGCGACGTCTTTTTCTGTTTTAGAAGCCTTCTTTTTCTTAATGTTTGCTTTTGACGAGTCTTGAGCGGCTTCTATCTTTGAAGTCTGTCCTTCTTGCTTAGTTTCTTCAAGCTTTTCGTCAAGTTTATGGAAGGGAAACGTGCGCTGCAATTTCTTCACCAAGCTGTTGACTTCTTGTTGGCCTGCGGAACAAAAAATATAAATAACGGTGTAAAAGAGACCAAAGCTAGTATTAAAAGAACGAAATGAAAGCTTACCTGTCAGAAAAACCAGAATTCCACCGTCAGGTAACTTTCGATGGATCTTGCATACTTTACGATACGCTTCATCCACATAGTCTTCCAAAGCTGTTCGCTTATTAAAATGTACCGTAACAGGGAACTGTCTGCTTTCCACCTTAAGTTTGTCGATCCCAAATTAGACGCTAACGTTTTTATAAACACTAGTTATTTATACTTGAATCAGCGGTGGTTTGACTTTAAAGAGCCTGGAATTTTCCGTGAAATCTTCTACACGTAAAGTGGCGGACATGATGATTAATTTAAGTGGATTCCTTCGCTTATTCCTTAAGGGAACAATACGAGACAGCAAGCCGATTAAAATATCGGTAAACACGCTTCTTTCGTGGGCTTCGTCAATAATGATCACTGAATATCTCGTCAGCAAAAAATCCTAAAAACGAAAAATAAATAAAAATAATTCAGTGAAACGTATTTTTTGAAAGTTACTTTTTGCACTTCTTTAAGAAGAACACCGTCGGTCATGAATTTGATGCGTGTTTTGTCAGTCGCGTTGCCCTCAAACCTAATTTGATAAGCAACTTCTGAATCGTAAAGGTTCATTTCCTCAGCCACTCGCTTGGCCATGGAAGTAGCCGCTACACGTCGGGGTTCTGTAACCCCAATAATGGCCCCGTTCCTATAAGAATGAAATCAAGTCGAGCAAACTGAATGACATTAAGCAAAGTTGCTTACTCGGCGTATCCAGCTTCGTATAAAAACTGAGGGACTTGAGTGGTTTTGCCGCTTCCAGTCTCTCCTGCCAAAATGACGATTGGATTTTCGCGAATAGTTTCCATGATGACTTGCTCTTCAGCCAAAATTGGGAGTTTTAAACGGGCTTCTTGGATTTCGGGTTTCCTGTTCACAGGAACAAACACGGCTGGCTTGGGGTCCTTGCGTGACTCGGTTCGTGGCATTTTCACAGGCGAAACGGTTGTCAATGATTGAGCAGCCACTTCTACTACTTTTGGGGCAACGGCAGGCAACTCGTTTTGGGGCAACTCGTCCCTTTTCTCCACTTCCTCGTCTCTTTGCGATTCATTTTCCTCTTCTGAATCTGTTTCTGAGCTAGAATCCTGTACGAAAGGTTCGAAAGTAGATCAGATGATCATGTAAAGATAGGATGGTGGTTCTATACTTGGAATCCAACAACGTTGGGATCTTTTTCCTTGTCGGGATGGTCTTCTTCATCCAACTGGGCTTTCCTGCGTTTCCTTGCGAATCCTGCAACACTGCTGATTCTGACATAAGCGCCCGGTTCATTCCGCGTTTGTTCAAGCAGGTTTTGGGCAAAAGATTCCTCAACAAAATGTCGCTTTAAGCCTTTTGTTTGCATCGACGACAAAGATGTTAACAAGGCGATCTCGGACGCTGACGCTTGGACTTTTGCTAAGGATTCCAGCAGGTCAGCTCTCTAAAATGTATGATGTATAAACTAAACATAAAAGAGTCTAAATAGTGCGTAAATGTTACGTTCGCTTTCTTTTCCTTGAGTTCCACAATTTTTTCGAGTTTTTTGCGATGTTTTTTGGAAATGATTCGACCGCCGCTGGATTTTTCTTTCACAATTTTGGGTTTTGTTTTCTTGCTTGGGAGAATCAAGGCATTGCTCTCGTCATATTTGCTAGGATTTGCTTCAGGGAGCTCAAGTTTTACCTACAATAAGATTAAAAAATAATCAGTCGAAACCAGGGAATTTTGATACCCGTTGAAACTTGAAATGCAAAAAAATAGTACGGTATTTAAAAAAATATATATAAATGACAAAATCAGGCATACATTCTTGATAGCCGTATTTTGAACTTCTGTTTTGACAATCTGTCTAGCTTTCCAATTGTATCCCTTCTTTAAACGACCCATTTTGTCCCCTATTTTCCTACTTGCCCAACTTGAAACACAACTACACGTGGTTCTTGGACTCGCAAGATGCGTTCCTAAAACTCAAAATGCGAAGCGCAATGCAGAATGCGTTCTGATTGGTCGATTTCAATTTGCCATTTCGCATTTTTAGTAATTATGAAGTACGGGTAGGCGAAATGGTGTAAGTAGGGTAAAGAAAAACCTTGTGTGGTGAAGCGAGACGCCGAAACTGGTACAGCAGGTAAAACCAGATAACGAGTCCCCATATAATTATAAAAATAGGACTATCAAGTTACCTTTATCTTATAGTCAATAACGACCGGTCATAATTATACATACTTACGATGTTGCATATGCAATAAGCTATCGACCTCAGCCGAGTTGATCACATGCAGCGTGTGCGAAAATTGTTTTCAGGATATTTGCTTGGAAATGGAACAGTACGATTGGTAGCGGGCGAAGAAATTACATGGACTTATCCACTATGAGTGTTTTTTAACCCTGTACTTTTTCTAGTGTTTTGTCATTTTTAATATAACGATCATGTTATACGCATTATTTTTTATATTATGTCTGGATGCTTGTTCGTTGTTGTAATAATGCAAATTTTATCATTCGTATTATTTATTCGGAAACATTCGTAATTTTATGAACACTTCGATTTTATTTTCAAAATAATTTTGTTTTACATAAGTCCTTATGTTATTTAGTTAAAAATGTAAAATTAGTATTCTTTATGCAGTTACTTAGTATTATGCCATTTCGCACATTGTTCCAGTGCTACGGTTTCCTACGATGTTACACATTTTAGATTTCCTATTTTAGCGCGAACCGCAGCTGAAGCGACCACAGTGCATTGGATCTTTTTTTTAGCCGGATCTTAGATCCTTTCCGATCATTTGAGATCTCTGCAGAGCCGATCCGATCAAGTCCTGCAAATCGGAAAAAAATAGATTCGCATCTAGATCTCGATCCGATTCGATCCGATCAAACATCAGATCCTTTTATAGAATCAAAAACAATAACAAGCGTAAGTAGTATTACGCTAAGTATAACTGAATTGAAAATACATCTGTTATTTCTCTGTACATGGATAAAGTACCAACAAAAAACTGTACTAGCTAAGGCCACCAGGTGGCCCGAATTGATCGGTAAATTTCCCGAAAAAGTCGATCTGGTCCCTGCATTTCTACACGATCCGATCCGATTACATGATCGGATCTGATTGGGATCTTTTTCAAAAGATCCAAAGCAATGGAAGCGACAGCTTAGAATCTAAGCTGTCCAACTTCTGACCCACTGAGGGCCACGACACTACGCAAGCATCAACCCGGGGGCCGTACTAAGTCCGTTAACGGGGGGGGGGAGGTCATCATATACTTTTCATAGGATATATGTAATACTTATACAAAACACGCTTATTAATGCACTTTGTTTATTATTGAGCTTATTTTATTTATTAAGATTGTACTTATTTTATGAACGATTGCACTTATTTTGTGGATCACAAACTTTAGTGAGAGGACTGAGGACATTTGTTCCCCTCTACTAAATCGTAAATATCAACCTGTAAATCAGTGGTAAAAAAGAGATGTCTGTCATTGTTCTCCGATGGCGCGATTTAATAAACTTCATGTTCGAAAAAGCGCTCTCACACAAGTAAGTGCTGCCGAACATCGAAGTCATTCGCAGTCCAAAATTTCTGAGGTTGGGAAAACGCTGATCAGAAAGCGTTTTAAAAATGTGCAGCCCGCTTTCTTTTATTCCCAAGTAAAGTGGATCTCCCTGAAGATTGCACAGTTCTAGTTGGTATTTCGCTTCTTGATCTTCAATTGAAGCGCTCATTGGACTGCATAAGGAAATGTCGATCTTCATTGCTTCAAAATCAGCGAAACACCCATTGAATTCCGTAGTCAGACTTTCAGCGTCGGATGCGAATTTCGCGAAGTTCCCATTTTCCGTATCTTTCGGCTCTTCAGCCAGTTCTTTGCAGGCCGGGAAATGAGACAGGTAATTTTTTTGCAATTAAATGTTGAAGACTCGCAATTTGTTTCGAAATCCGTTAATATTCCCAACTAAGTCTGGTATATTTTTATTCTTTCCTTGAAGTTTAAGATTATGGTCGTTCAGATGTCCCGTTATGTCTGTTAAAAACGCCAGCTGTTTAAGAAATTTTGGATCTCGAAGTTGCTCTTCGAAAAAGACCGTCTCAGGCATGATGTCGCTACTTAAAATATCGGAATTTCGTGCCTAATTGAAAAAAAAAACGTTCCAAACATTTCCCCGCACTTAGCCAATTAACGCACGTACGAATGAAGAAACAGATCTCCATTCATGCATTCATTTCTTCTAAGAAGTCCCTAAATTTCCTATGAGTAAAGCGACCTATTGCCGCCCCGAATAAGATTCGTAATTTTGACCACAGTATTCATAACGTTACTATGCTTTAACACTTTCCCGCACAACGCTTCCTGGTGAATGATACAGTGAAGCAATGGACAATTTATGCCATTCTTTTTGAGAAGACCAGACAATCCCTTGTGCAGCCCAACCGTAGCCTTAGCTCCATCCGTAACAATGCATGTGCATTTATCGAACCCGCCGAATTTGTCTACGGTGCTCTTGACTGCTTCGTAAATGCCCGCCCCCTTTGTGGTCCCTTTTAATTAACAGAGACCGAGAAGCTCTTCTTTAACAGAAAAATCACCCTTGAACAGTACGAATAAATATTGCCAGTTGACTTATGTCGGTTTGGTCGGTACTTTCGTCCAAAGATAACGAGAAGAACCTACATTTCTCCACCAGGGCAGTGAGTTTCTCGGCCGAGTGCACGCCGATATCGTCCATTCGTCTTGATATCGTTTGATGCGAGAGAGCGACACTTTCAAACTTTTCCACCGTTTTTGTATCATTGAATGCCTTTGCCATTTCGATAGCACATCTTTTTACAATTGCTCCATCAGTGAGGGGTTTCTTCGCCTTCGCAAGTTCCAAAGCAACTGCGTAAGACGCAGTCAAACTGGACGTTTGTGGAGTTGCTAATTTCGTAAACATTCCTGTCTGCTGTTTGAGTTTTTTCTTTCAAACTTCCGAAAGTGCAGTTCTTGCGGGTCCATCATATTTTTTCAGATTTTCCTGGTGGAGAGTTGTATAGTATCTCTTCCAGAGGTGAAGATCGCTCGTTTCGAAACGAGCGCGCTCGCTCTCCACTCGCAATTTCAAAAAAAGAGCTCGCTCGCGTTTTTTTTAATACAAAAATTAGATACATAAAAATAAGCTTTTAATTTAAATAGCAAATAAAAATTAGTGAAAAAAAACAACTGTACAAAAATATAAAAAATAGATAAGGAAAAAGAAATAAAAAGGAAGCAGTATTCTTCAATAAANACCTCAATCACAAAAAGATGACTTTTTCTTCGCGCCGTGACTTGCGGGCTCCGCTGAACGCCATGTAGGAAGCGTTACCCGCATAGTGGGAACCGTTACCCAATTTGTCACACCGACAACCGAAGTTTTATAAATGCCGATTTTTGCTAAAACAATCCCTAGTCTAAGTTTCCATACACTCTAAATAAATATCCTGGTGTCCAGGTTGATTTTTGTGCCTCCATACTTGCAAGGAAGAATGTCCGGGTTAATGTGATTATGTAGGGAACCGAGGTTGCTTCCATGGCAATGAACCTATGGAAGGAATTACATGATAGCACCTAAAAAAAAGTTTTTTTTTTTAAAGTTATTTACCCTGGTCTTCATCTTCTCCGACAAAAAGGGCAGGATCATTGCAAAGACCATTCCAAAGATGGAAGGTTCGTTAAGAAAATGAATTCCCTTGAAACGAATCGGATACGAGTCCTGTAAGTGTTCCAGAGTGAATCTTGAACCTTCCACAAACAAACTTTTTTTTAAAAGAAAAAAAGTCACAAACCTGCACCAGGGATACCGCTCTACTGGCGTAAGACGGTGTAAAGTGATATGCTTGGGACAAATAGAAATTATCCAGATCAATAATGGCAACGACTCCCGTGATTTGTGTTTCAGGGTCTTCCATCGCTCTTTCAATGAGGGCGACAGTGACTCGAAAAGCGTCATCTATCGAACACTCCTTCGGATTCCAATGACCTGAAAAGCACAACCCATTGTATACTTAAGGCTCTCCCCGACAGACGTTTTTTTGCACGTTTTCCGTTTTTTCATGCCCGCAGGGAAAGAAACTGCGTACTCAGAGGTGAAGATCGCTCGTTTCGAAACGAGCGCGTTCGCTCGCGCGCTCGTTTCGAAATTGGCGAGCGCGCTCTTTTTTTTTAATACAAAAATTAGATACATAAAAATAAGCTTTTAATTTAAATAGCAAACAAAAATTAGTGAAAAAAATCCACTGTACAAAAATATAAAAAATAGATAAGGAAAAAGAAATAAAAAGGAAGCAGTATTCTTCAATAAATTGTTGCCAATTTTCAATTTTTCATACGTCCCAAGTCTTTTCTGTCATAATATACGATAATTAATGTAGTTGTTCCCATATTTGATATAATGAAACGGATTAAGTTCGTCCATTCACTTCCCGCTTCAAGCTTACTTTCACGCAGCTTACTTTCACTAAATAAGTATACTTATTTCTTCAAGAGAGCAGACAATTTTTGACAAATTGACACAATTTTACTTGGGGATTGACAAATTGACATCTTTATATAATGATGTGAATTTGTCAATCCCCAAGTAAGCACGCTTACCAAGCTTGGCGTCATGTTGACAATGGAATCGTATCGTTTCGTAGCGATCGTATCGCACCCTAATTCAACACGTTCTCCGGATTTAGTTACATACGTACGTAATGTATCCCTGAGTCAAACATGACACTTGTGTCACTGGCCAAAACAATGAATTTTTCCTTTTTCAGCTAGTGGAGTGAAAGAAAGTGCAAGTTTTAACGACTCTCATCAACGAAAATTGATGAGAATCGTTAAGCTAACCTAATCTAACCTAACCTATAACCTAACCCTAACCTAACTTAGTAACCTAACCTAATCAAACCTAAGCTAACCTAACCTAACCTAACTAAGCTAACCTAACTAAGCTAACCTAACTAAGCTAACCTAATTAACCTAACCAATCCTAACCTAAACTAATGCATTTCCAATCCAACTACCAATTTTGAACTCGAGTGACACCCGTTTGTCATTCGTTTTCCGAGAACGTTTTGAAACCATAATACACACTAGGGTCATTTTATCTCGGATTTCCGAAACTGGAGAACCTGTTGCCCTAATTTCGCTCGTCGACAGAGACATCTGGTGCAGCAAGCATTAATCACGGCATATGTAGTTCGCTTACCTATTGTAAGGTGGCACCACAATCGCGAGCGCACGCTCGTTCGTCTGCGCTCGCGCTTGCAAAATAACGAAAAGAGCAATCGCGCTCATCGCTCGCGAAAATTCGAGCGCGCTCGTTTCATCGCTGTGCGTACTTCACAATGAGAAAAAAACGTAAGGAAAAAAACGTCTGTCGGGGAGAGCCTTTAGTGTCGAAAATAAACGGGTATACAGGGAAACTTCAGTGGTCTAATCCTGACCCGTGGGATGAACTAAAGGCTGTTCATTTCTGAACGTCTTGTAGGCTTCCTGTCTATAACCAAACCCATGCTTTAAAAAGTGAATCCGCTTTTACTCCGAGCTGGCGGACACAGATAAAGGCGGATTCTACTTTTTTTTAGTTTCGGTTCGGTTTTAGAGAGCAGGTTCGAAATGACCAGGCATCCAGCGGGTAAGGGTTGGACCACTGAGGTTTCCCTAGAATCTTTCTTTTTCGACACTGTAATACATTAATATTAACGTTTAACGTTGTTGTTT